>MCFE01000251.1:0-113886 GCA_002104905.1 Basidiobolus meristosporus CBS 931.73 | reverse complement strand
AACCCTAACCCTAACCCTAACCCTAACCCTAACCCTAACCCTAACCCTAACCCTAACCCTAACCCTAACCCTAACCCTAACCCTAACCCTAACCCTAACCCTAACCCTAACCCTAACCCTAACCCTAACCCTAACCCTAACCCTAACCCTAACCCTAACCCTAACCCTAACCCTAACCCTAACCCTAACCCTAACCCTAACCCTAACCCTAACCCTAACCCTAACCCTAACCAAGAACACTTAGCCTTGTGGTTATCCCTAACCCTTCCATACCCATGGTTGTGGGTTCAAATCCTGGATCCAGCAAAAATTTGATTAATAAATTGATGTGTGCTCATTGGGAGATGGCTTGATCAACCATCGGGCAAAGTAAAGGCTCTGATTGGCTGAAATCCTTGAAATGCTAATGGCCAGATTTGCCTAGTAAATTTGGCCAGTGATCGCCCAGAAATTCATCTCAGTTCCCCCAGTCTACTGGCCATTCCGGCTACAATTCAGCTACCGCAAACCAGTATAACTTAGCTCAGATATATTCAGATTCTCACTTCTCAGGCCTGGCTTTCCAGGAAACCTCTCTCAGACCTAGCTAACTAGGAAATATAGTACCACTCAGCTTCTCAACTCTCAGACCTGGCTTACCAGGAAGATATCTCCCAGACCTAGCTTTCTAGGAATAACTTCAGATTAACTTGGCTTCTTTAGATACTTGTTATAAGTAAATAAAGATTTCACCACTTGGTGACTTTCCTCCCCCCCTAAGAAGCTTCCTGCAAATACTGCACCTGGACATGACTTGATTACCTACAATCTACTCCGGGTGTGCTACTCCAAAATGAGTCACTTACTTCTCCCATTCTACTCTATTTGTGCCCAACAATTGACTACCCCAAAGGCCTGGTCACAGGCAAATGTAATACCCTTATACAAAGGGAAGGGGAAACACTCACTCCCAGGTTCTTACCGGCCAGTTTCACTCCTACCAACCTGCCAGAAAATCTTTGAGCTTATAATAGCAAAATCCTTGCAATCTCAACTATATCCATTCCATCCTTCTCAGTTTGGCTTCTTGCCCAAACTCTCCTTGGATATGGCTGTAGTGCTAAGCCATGATCATTCACTTCAATTCTCATTGCCAACCATTCTGTTTGACATTACTAAAGCCTTTGACTCTGTGGACAGAGCTCTGCTTTGGAGAAAGCTATTAGCAGTTACCACACTACCAATGACCCTTCTTGTACGTTCTCTATTTTGTGAGAACTCAGCCAAAATTTTGCATCCAAGTTGTACATCAGAGACTTATGAGGTTCCAAATGGAGTAGTCCAAGGATCTGTACTAGGTCCCTTATTATTTGTGATATTCCTACATGACTTTCCTTTATTTCCAAAAGGCCCCTCACCAGATTCTCCCTATCCACTACTAACTCTCTATGCGGATGATATCAAGATTGCTACTCCTAATCCCATAGCAGACACTGCCATCATTGAGAAGTACTTGGCTGCCAACAACCTCTCACTCTCAATTTCCAAGACAGTCCCAATAGGATGCACTACAACTATACAGAACACTAGCATTCTGCCACAACAAACTGCAATATATCTAGGTCTGCCGTTTTGTCAACATGGGATTGACTCCAAGCTCCACCTGAATAATAGGATCCGTCTTGCCCAACAGGCTCTCAAAAAGCTTCTGGTAGTAGTCACTCCAGACACTCCAATTCAAAAGATCCCTATACTTCTGAAGCAGTATGTGCTGCCAGTACTTGAATTTGGTCTCCACATTATACCCCTAACCTCCAGAGAACTTCACCACCTGGATAAATTTCTCCATCAGTGTATCAGATCCTTGGTACCTTATCTTCCAGTATCTCCCTATATCCATGCAACTAATGGAGCCTTTGGGTTCTACCCATACCAAATCCGAATGATCTATCTCCGTGCTTCCTTCCTAGTCAAACTTCAGAAATCACATAACCCCTCCATCCAACAATGGCTTCAATCTGAATCCTCCCTGAAATCTTCTTGCTGGCACACCCTGGTTGGCTCTGCTGTAGTAACAGAGCTTGCTTCAAAACTTCAAAAAGCTGAGAAACCAAGACTACTGGCTCAGGACCATATAAGATCTATGTGGCAGAGCTACTTACAAGTCCATACACCTTTCCTACTGCACCTAATCCCAGGCTGGGTTCCAGTCTTGGATTATATTGATCAGAAACATCTACAATTTGTACTCCCCCCAAAACCCCTGAATTTTATATTTACCCCTGATGAGCTTTACTTTATTGAAACAAACATTAGAGATGAAACAAAACATAAATTAGATTACTTATTAGAGAGGTTCTAGACCTCTGAATTGGCTTCTTTATTTGTACTTAGATTAGTTCTTAACTCAAATAAAGATTTCACCAACTTGGTGACTTTCCCTCCCCTATGCCTGGCTCTTTGTGAAGCATCTGATTCTGGTGTCTGCCTCCCTCTCACTGCCATGCAAGACTACTGCTGTTACCTCAAGAAAATGGGAATCCATTGTTTCAGCCCTGCAACAAAGCTACCTGAGTTTCCCTAACCCAAAAACAGAGAAACTCCTCCTGACAGCAATACACCACTCCAAGGCAATTCACCACACTCTGCATACTCAGCTCTGGGATCATATTATGAGTTCTTTGCCTCTGCAATCTTCCAACTCTATAACAAGAGCAGTATCAAGACTCTACAGGGCAATGAGGCCCTCTTCCAGGAAGTTACCTTCAACAGAACAGCTGGCTAACATCTTCTTCTCTACAAAGCAGTACTCAACTCCTGGCTTTCATCCTGACTTCAAGACTCTGCCCATCCCACTTGCACTTGATCAAAGGAGAATCTATAATGTGCTCAAGAGGCTTCCCAACTCTACTGCTCCAGGTGTGGACACAATCTCTTATGAGCTTATGAAGACTAGTACCAAGGCCATGTCTGCACTTCTGCTTCCACTGTTTCAGCAATGCTCAGCCCAGCTTTCTACTCCTGAGGAATGGTCCTTTGCAAATGTTCTGCCACTGTACAAGGGTAAAGGAAAGCACCTGGATCCTAGCTCCTACAGGCCAATATCTCTGCTGCCCACCTGCAGAAAGGTGTTTGAGCTTCTGCTTGCTCAGGAGCTCTACTCTGACTCCCTCAAGTTTCATCCTGCACAGTTTGGCTTTGTTCCTGGCCTCTCCTTGGAATATGCAGTCATACTTAGCCAAGATCACTCTCTCCAGTGCAAGTATCCCTCTGTTCTGTTTGATATTACTAAGGCCTTTGATTCAGTTGACAGAAATCTGCTTTGGTCCAAGTTGCAATGCTTCTACAGTACCTCTCTCACCCTCCTTGTCAGGTCTCTGTTTCTGGATCCACAAGCAAGAATTCTGCACCCAGGTGAGCAATCCGCTGTGTTCCCAGTTCCTAATGGAGTGGTTCAAGGCTCTGTGCTTGGTCCTACACTGTTTGCCATCTTCCTGAATGATTTCCCAAGACTCTCAGCTGACTGCCTGGTCACTCTCTTTGCTGATGACATCAGAATATCCTCCTCCAATGTGCAACAAGACTCCCAGACCATCCACCAGTATCTGCAGAAGAATAATCTCCAGCTTTCCATTGCAAAGACAGTACCTTTGGGCTCTCCCATCAACTTGGAGAACTCCACTCTACCTGCTCAGGTTTTTGCTACATATCTTGGCTTTCCTTTCCTTCCTACTGGACTAGACTCTGGAGCACACCTGAAGAAGAGAATTATCCTGGCAAGACAGGCACTCCACAAGCTACTGGCTGTTACTCCTCCTACAACTTCAGCTCCCAGCTGCCTCCTTCTACTCAAGCAGTTTGTCTTCCCTGTCCTGGAATTGGCTTACCACTTCTCTCTCTTACTTCTCAAGACTGCACTAAGCTTGACAAGTTTGCAGTATGGTGCATTACCTCCTTGGTGCCTCATTTGCCTGAATGCCCCTACAGACATGCTATTCTTGGTGCTTTTGGGTTTATGCCCTATAAGATCAGACTTCTCTACCTTAGAACCAGATTATATCTCAGACTTCACCACTGCAACAACCCACTGATTAAGGCCTGGAAGAGAACACATCACACTACACCTGGCTCCTGCTGGAGAACTATACTTGGAGATCCTGAAGTCAAGAAGTTTTGTTCACTATATTTGGCAGTCAGAAAAACCCAAGCTGGCCTACCTGAAGTACTTGACAGACCTTTGGCAGCAATATCTGCAGCAGCACACTCCCTTTATGATGAATATCAATCCTTATCACATTCCCCTCATTAATGTTGTTCACAAGTCATTCTTACCTCTCTTGCTATCACCCTTCCCACTGAACAGTGTCTTGAGCACTGAAGAACTATCATCACTTCTTGTAAACCTCCCTACAAATTCCCCTCAGCTGCACACCCTTGTATCAAAGCTACAACAGTAGCACTGGCTTCTTTGTTTCAACTGAAATAAAGATTTCACCTGTTGGTGACTGTCTCCCCCCCAACTAAGTTTTTTGTGAGATCTGGGGTGCAATTACTTCACAATAGTCTTTGTATGGTGTCCTGACAGGATCAATACATCATTGTCACAGGACTTTAATTTTGTGATGGCCTTTGGATTATACCTTGACAATTATTTCTCATAGAGATATTTATTATATAGACAAGCATCACTTACAACTTTCAGCTTCCCCAAAACCCCTCACCTTTCTCTTCTCTCAAGTAAAACTCCATTTAATTTGGTGTAATAGTACCCAAGAAATTCAGTTCAAGTTAGAATATATACTTAAGACATTTGGAAACTCTTGGTTAGCTACTTTATTTTTTAGCTAGTGATTTTTCTGGCTACTTAGCAAAATAAAGATTTCACTATAATGGAGATGTTACCCCCCCCCTCCCTAATTGTAAACTGCGCAGTATTTATATTGTGTTTCAGTCCCATAGCCAAGGTGCTTGGATTTTGGTAAAGCAGTTGTTTGCCTTCAGAGTGATAAATCATCAAGAAGCGGATACTAATAGGTTGGGTGACTAGGAAACAGAAACATCTATTCAGAAGTAGTAGTATTGTAGAGGGCATCGTTCTAGGCGTGGGGAACCTACGTAAACAAGGTCAGTTATCCTGGTAGCGGAGCTAATTTCCGATTAGTTAATCAGGTTATGTTCCAGCACAAGTGATTTAGAGGATCACTGGACAAATAGCTAGCATGAAGCAACCAAATATATAATGTGTATTCAACCTTACATTCACCTATGTATAGGGCAACTCTAGATACGATGTTGAAACCAAACGCTTTCAGCTTCTCATACGCCTCTATATGGATATCCCGCTCCGATCAAGTAACTTTATCCAGAAACATTTAGTGTATATGTAAACCAGGTCTAGTACCAGCAATTCACTGGTCCACGAATGTTTAGCATAATTAAAGTTAAGTGATGAAAGCGGATAGGGCCATCTCTTTATTTTTAGCAGCTATGATGCAGTGGTATATTTTTGTGTTCACATGTACTGGCAATAAGTACCTGTAGCTTTGTGATGAGATAAGAGTGGCATTATGCAGCTCGTCTGGACATGCACTTAAGAACATGCTGATCAGTAAATACAAACTTGAGTGTAGATTAACCGAAGTCACAAACATGGCAGTACTCATTATGCTCTACAAAGTTGCGCATTTAGGCCTAGCTCAAACTTCTAAGTTTCGGCGATGGTTCAAAAGTCAAGTAAAACTATGTACTAGATTTACTGAGGTTCCGATATTTGCTGTAATTTGAAGTCCGCAACAAACGAATGTGCATACTGAATTAATCATATTACTCCTCAACCACAAAGCAGTCATATACCTCAAATATACTACAAACTCATTATTCTTAGTGATGGAGTTTAATTTCTATATGATGCTCTTATGTGCTTGGATTATACCAAGGGTATGATTGTTATTCAACCACACAAATCAATACTTTTATCTATCCTTAATATTTCTAAGCCATTGCAAATATGTGTAAATCCTATCCATACATGTGAAGAGAGTGATATACATCTGCAATGAGCATACCGCAGTAACTCTCGTTCATGATATGCCATCAAGTTTGGTAAATTGTTACGACGAATAAATTGCCATGAATGAGCATTTAGCATATAACTGTGTTTGAGATTAATATCAACTAGGTGCACAACAGCGATGATGCATTTCTGTGTATATGCAGGTGAAGGTATTAAAGCTGAAAGGCAAGTAAATTGGAACTGGAAAATTTGACTTCAACATTAAAATTATGGTCAGTAGATTAAGCAAGTCGTATCCGCTACCCTCTCCATCGTCTATTAGCGAAAATCCCTCATCATTGTCCTCTACAATATTTGATTCCCCTCAGCCGATGCCAAGTCTACACCATAAGGGATGTAGTAATAGAAAAGTAATCAGTGGCCCACGTGAGGCAAGTGGTATATTAAACTCCACACAGCAAACCGCATTGGTAATTAATAATATTTCGTTTTTTTATTTCTTAACTAGCACTCTTAACTTACATACATTAGCCCCAATTCTCAGCAAGTATGGAAGAGAACGAGTTCGATAGTGATTGTACTGCAATATCAGATCATGAAGGAAATCACCTTATTGCCCACGACAAACACCATAATGCTGAATTATCAGAGAACAACAACAATGTATATATCAATATCAGTTGATTTAATATTTCTGACCACAAAGACTAAAAGAATTCACCAAGCTGAATAGTAACAATGCAGATGTCAAAGCAATTTTTAAGCGGTACATTTCACTACCATCTCTGAAGGCCACTCTTGACGAAGCAGAGAAAGCAAAGAAAAGCGATACGCAAGAAGAAAAGGAGATACTGAGCTCAAAGGTAGCCCTGGACTACAGCTTATACTCCGAGGAGAGTGATAAATTTCCCTCCACCGATATTCGACACTTGAAAAGTCGCGTACGGGAATTCGATGCCGTCTGTTCTGATATGCTATGCACTACTCTAGTATATCATGAAAAATGCAAACAGTTGACGTTGGAGTTTAGCGAACACCAGCAAGACCTTTTTGACGGAATTATGACTAGGAGCAAAGAAATGACCGCAGAGATCTGCGAAGCTATTTCTGAGGAGATTTGTACGACATATATGTATCCATGAAAAATTCACGTTCTAATATTTTGAATATCCAGTGAAAGCGGTTGTGCGCAAAGTGGACTCCATGGAGGCCAAAGTAGAGCAACAACTGAACATCGAAGTGACCCGAATGCAGCAAAATATTACGGTTTTAAAGACAATAATGATATATCTTTTATATCACATCTAACCATTACAAAGAATGTTTCAGAACAGGTTGGCCAAGTCATAAATTGTTTGAAGGAGTTAGAGAAAAAATGTGGCAGCGTATTGGTAAGAAATCAAATTTTCTAGTGTTTTTGCATTAAAATTAATATATCCCTTCAGAGTGCCCAGTTAACAAATCAAGAATCCCTAAACGAGTTGTGTAAAAAGTAGGCTTGAATCGTGTACCTAGAAAAAAGGCCACATATAACAATATTCTTATCAACTTATGTAACAGCTCTCAGTTAGCCAAGGATATTCCCACCACATCTGCAACAGCCTCCTTGAACAACACAGGTAACGTTCGATATATTCGATAGGTGATAATCACCGAAAGTATTCGAATCAAGCTCCTAATATCATTTCTAGACGAAGTAATAGGTTGCCAAGAAGCAGCCGTACCTACGTCAAGCGCATCAAATAGTAAGGAAACGGGAGGCAGAGAAAATGGTAATCATTCCACGACATTTACACATGTAGAAAGCTAGTGGCTCAGCTCGACCTTGAATTTAAGACCACGAAACATCCGTTCCAGTCACGCTCATGGTGAAAAACAGTAAGAAAAAACCCTCGGTCCCAAAGAGTCAGGTCAAGGTAAACATCAGCGTGGGCTACTTGGAGAATTAATGAATAACTCAGCCATTACATCTGTAGAAACGTCGACTCTTGATTGCCTGAAATTTGTAAAATATCCAATGATTATGTAGTCGTCAATTATACTATATGTAAATCAAAAATTAATCCGTTTTATATCCAAGTTCCAATGGCTGTTTCCCTGTTTGTTGTCAAGTTAATTAGGAGTCAACCCAAATATACGCTCTGTTAAGATCCACTATGCCTGTTTAATGGTAAAAATGATGGGATTCAGTTAGCATATAAGCTATGTTAACCGAAAGTATGTGTGAAATAGGTAGGTCCAGGGGCATAGTGTATTATTATGGTGTATCTGCGCGCATAGTGATGGTACACCAACTTGATCGCATGTAAAATCAAGCCTAATATACATCTCAAGAACGGCATTCAAATAAATCATGTGACTAGATCATCACTGTTGTGGCATTTCATATCAGAATCTACTTATGCATAAAGCCACGTCATTGCCAAAATTAATCCCACTACATGTACTACGAGAATTATTGGTTTGCATTCCGGCACAATAATAAAATCTTCCCAGTATCCAAAACTCAATCAAGCAAAACCGTCCATACTGTCTAATCAACGATCTCTACCAAGCTGATGCGAAAAGCGGCACTTTTCTCCATATCGACAGTTTCCCTCCGCATAGAATTTACATGGTGCAGATGCGGACCTAGTGTTCGTTGCCAAATCATCCCCCGACTTCCAGCGATTATTATTGAGGTTTGGGCCGGTTCTTCCGCGACTTCTACCTCGCTTATGCGATTTCTTCCCAGGAGTGCACCTTCCTTGGCGCTCATCATAGCTCAAACCACGGTCCCATTCAGAATCGTATTCATTGCCCTGATATTGGTCATAATTACTGTAATACGGCTGATATGTATCATACTGCTCTTGCGAATTCTAAACGCTATTAAAATCAGACGACCGCGCAGACAGTTCATTGGATGTTACCTGAGAGTAGCCTTGAAATGTACTGTATGATTCTTCTCCGGCCTCACTAGAATGTGCAGGTGATATTTTAGCAGCCAATCGTCAACTCTAACATATTCTAAAACCAACCTATACTGCCCTCTATACTGACTCGTGTGACTTGAGTTCAGCATGTCAGGCTCAGGGTTGTCTGGGTCATACGGAGGATCCTGAGTTTCCACTGAGCATTCCCGTGGCCCTGAAGGGCTGCTGGGTTGTAGCTTGCAATCTGTGGTTTGATTGGATGACAATTCGGGAGCTAAAAAGCTTGCAACTGATACTTGCGACAATAGCTGTGACAACTGGAAGGCCTCGCTCCCAACATCGTAGAGGGGGATCACTTTTGGTTCGTGGGAAAGGCCGTCAACGGGAAGCTCGTCCGGCTCTTGCGGAGTACTCGGGATTTTACCTTCACTTACATAAATTATAGAAGGGAATTGGGATTCGCGCGCCTGCTGTGCGGAAACCTCAGAGCTATTGCCTCCTCTTTGAACAATATCAACAGCAAAGTGGATCTTTTTCGGGCTTTCCCAATCTTTTGATACCGGCATGTATGGCTCTTCCTGTGAGGTCCGGTGGCAATTGAATATTCCACCCTAATGGAATAGCTATACAAAGACTTACCAAGATAGTTTTGAATTCTCTAATTTGCAAGAGTGAAGAGCTGGGTGCAAATGTAACGCGCTTCTTCTTGGTCCCTGGCTTCAGGAGGCTTTCGGTGTCAGGCCTAGTGGAAGGATGTGGCTCTGATGTTGTGATGGCCGTACTAGAAAGCTTGTATCCCTGCCCGTGCTTACGCTTCAAGCTACAATTAGAAATCAAGTTTAGTGCATGCTAGGCAGTGTGGAGGAATTTGCCAAATCTCTTGCCTATTCCCTCCTTTGGAGAGTATTTTCGGCAGCAGGGCGTCCAATGGCGAGAATGTATTCCTCTTCTCCTTCGAGGTTGATTGTGCGCTAAGTTTAAATATCGAGTTGGATTTGGTGGCTCTCGGTAACGAGGAGGCAGGTTTATCTACAAAAAAGTCGGTGCTTGCTCCAGGAGGGCTTTTCCTCTTGTTGGAATTAGTAACCTTGTGTATCTCCATTGGCCCGGTTCTGAGCATCTCAGAGTAAGCCGGCCTCTCATTCTTCTGCAATGACGATACTGTTGAGTAAAAATACTCCACATATTGATGAATTTCTACAAACATACCACGTCAGGGCTAGACGTCTTTTCAGGGCGTAATGGCTTTTGCGGTTCTCCGCGGGATGGAGCTACTCGCTTAGTCTCGATATTCTCACTACTTTCGAAACAACAGCTCAGTATTCCAAATTATTATGCATGATGGTAGAGGGTATGTTACCTTGGCTGAGTATTCTTCGTCAGGGGTGGTGTAGCTACCAAAGAGAATAGATAATTCGTGTCAGTATTTCCATGAGTGATTTGTTATGAACCCACGTACGTTCTTGTTGAATCAGTTTAGTCCATCGATTCATCAGCTCTGTAGCAAGTGCTTTGATGTCTAGAAATACACAAATTATCACACGGCCGCTATACTCTCTGCAGATAGTTTGCACTTACCTTTTTCTTCTGAATTCTTCAGTGCTCTGATCACACGGCCAAGCATGGATTCTTTGAGAACATTAATTTCCATTGGAATGTTTTTCAATGCCTTACGAAATCGCGTATCAGCTCAATTCTAAATCAGAGTAAACAAGCTTTTCGAAATCACCTCTAGCGATTTGATGAGCAATGGGCTGTTCTCTTTCTGGGCCTGAACTATCCACATTCGCAATACGGTAAGACCCCTTGAATACGAGAACCTATATATGTAACAAGCCCAAGTTAGCAACGGTCACGAAGTAGTGGCTCAGCTGGACTTACGATCTTAGCGTTGTACGATCAGTTGTGTTCACTAGGACCGTCAACAGAAGGGAACGACGCGACGATTTCTCTTCGCTTCGCATAAACTTCACGAACTTGGGAATATGATCAACGTGGCCCAGTCCCCAATCCTTGTTAACGAGGGGAGTGAGTAGATGCATCAAGTCATCAACGCTTTCTTCATCGATGCCTGGGTCATCATCTAACGGCAAATCCTCTGGCATGGTGCTGTTAGTAGTGAGCTTGGCACGAATTCGAGGGGGATTTACCAACTTCGGGGAGGCGGGACAACAACTTCAATCACATACTTTGGACGCCCTACCATTTTTTAAGGGTGAGTACTGCATCCAAGCTCGATTCTTGATAGCTGGACAGAATCTACGTACCTGGAGTGCCGCGGACGCTTTTATGATAACCTTGGGAAAATGCTAAAAATACGGATGTTTTCGTTAACGGTGGCCGAATCCAGGTGTAAATTACACTCACTGTTCGCCGTGTGCTGGTAGCTTTGCAGCATCCCTGGTACCACTTGATGGATCAAGCTTGGATTTCCCCAGTTGTAAGGAAAACCAAAGACCGCGCCAGGATAATTGGAAAATTCTGCATTGAACGCAAGGGCTGCGCGGTGATGAGGGGTGATAGGAGCAAATGCCAATCCATTGATAGTGGATCTTGCTCCAGAGGTATCGACTGTAACTCAGACGCGGTATCAGTCGCCATAGTGAGTAGGAGTGTGTGTGCACTTTCAAAAACAGGTAGTTTACCTAATTGCGATGCAGAACCAGTAGAGGTTGCTGATCCCGGTAGTCGTGAGAAAGGGATATTGCTCGTGCATTTCTGAAGGTCTTAAGTTCATGAATAAATGGCATGCGCTTAACTTCGCTTGCTAAGATTAAATACACAAACCACTTTGTGGACTAATCTCGAAGCTCTTAGAGAAGGTCACAGCTTCCGTATCTGCGTCACCGGTTGGAAATGAATCCAATTTGGATGGTACGCAGCTCGCATTGACGCTTAGGTCGGTATGGAGAGTACCTATTGTATTTGTCAGTATTATGGCAAGTGCATTCTACAAACTATGACTGCATACTTGATTCAAAGGTTGTCGTCGGCGTGAAAATGTTTGCTACAGTGGAAGTTTGATTGATGACTGTATCGCACCAATTAATCCAGGAATACCAGAAAATACTTACAATGGCTACTGCTATTCGATAGTGGGGCTAGTAAGGGCCAGTCTAGAGTTGTATAAGAATCTAATATCCAATAGAGCTGTCCACCCAACAGATGGTTACCTTGTAGAGTTGTTGGCGTATGTGGGTTACCTATGAGCCAAGACTGCAGTTTAGCCTCCTTGTAGTTTGTGAAAGAAATGGATTTAACATCAATATGTTGAGAAATACCCACCAGGCGATGCAAGCAAGCCGTAGCCAACTAGAGGTACGTGGAGTCAATCATCGATGTGCTAGTCGGGGCGCATGAGATTCAGTAAACTTACCACTCGGCATCCCTGAAAGCTCTAAATTAAAAATTAAGCAAAGCGCACACAAATCCACTTTTTGAGATCTTACCTTCCATACGCATTGCTCCTTGAGAATTACACTGGGCTTAATAAATATAACGGGATGAATTTTTGCTACAACATGGCCATTATGCTCACAAGTATACCTTCCACTGAGAATAGCATAACAAAGATACGTCAGAAATCTGGGTTAGTACAAACGTCTTGTTGAAATGAATGTAATACGAACAAGTTTCTATCCCCGCCAGAAAGTCGCCCAAATTGGAGGCATCTTGCGAGTCGTTGTCTTTGGGCAAATCGCTGGGATAGTTCAATTCAAATCCACTAAAGGCGCTGCTACTCAAAGCTAACAATTTCCACAAGTTTCAGCCGAACAGTTCTGTAATAGGAAAAATGCAAGGGATCCAAATTGATGATCTTACGTTCCGCATTCAGTATGTTGTCGGCTTTTATAGGAGCCAAGTCCATCATAGAAGGCCAATCTACTGAGTAGGAAGTGAGCATTTCCGGATGCGTATATTAATGACTGTGAAATCTTACAGTCATTGATCTGATCCTTGTGGTGTATTGGATTCGGTCGATTTAATGGCTCGCGAAATTGAAGGGCGCTTTGAACTGCCCAAAGCTATTGAGCACATTTATCGGACGCTTGACTGCTAGAACTTTAAATATTACCATTGCTTGCTCTTTCAACGACCGGATTCACGATCGAGCCCAACGATGGCCACCCTAGTCAATCCAAATGTACTTTCCGTTAGGTAAGGATTACGTTTTGACATCTAACTACTAGAGTTACCTAGAACATTGAATCGGCGGTCCCCTTGCGCTGCCAAAAGAAATTTGCAAGATGAGCAATCTACACGAATTGATGACACTTCTTATGAATTACCGCCAGCATAGCCGGTTTGAATTTTAACTTGAGACTCCCTCTCTCTACGCCTTGTAAACCATGCGTTGATCTATGTAGACAGAAAGATGAATACAGCATGCCAGCAGGCATTGATATGCCGCATACCTGAGTCTCTGAGCAACCAAACGAATGAGCAAGAATATACTGTGTCTGACTAGAAGGGCACCCATATCGTCCTGAAGTGAGATAGATGTCCTCTAGCCGCTCTAGTTGTTCCTCAGTAAAATTTCTCACGTCATGGCCTAGAGGTGCGTCTGGTTTATGATAACGTAGCGAAGAATCGCACAATTTGTTCAGCAAGTTTATACAGAAGTAAAAGAGTCAGTACGAGTCGCTGCATCTAGCTTGTAGAAATAAAACGGCATGCGGTGATTTAACACACAGATAGTAGTATCAGTGTGCGAGCACTGAGGCTGCCTCTCCAATATTGTGTTTGCCATTACGTAACCGAGTCGAGAAGCAAGATGCCAACCGTGATGTTTCGGAAATTCCGTCGAGTTAACTCTTGTTCCATCTGCTTGCTTATCTATTGGCAACTTTTTTAAGAGTCTCCACTCAATCCATGCCCTTGAAATACTTGATTGGATGAAGAGCGTTGGAAAACTACCATCGATGAGTTGCTCTATTTTCCTTCGAACATCCTCTTCTAAACATCTTTGTATGTGTGGATAGAGTGCGCTTATTCTTAGCTTTTGTAATACTTCGGCAAACACAATAACCGACAAAACGGCTGGAGAGGCGGTTTACCGTATGGTATTTAAGAAGTGGAGAAGCCAACAAAAACACACTTGAGCTACTTACCATGAAATTGGAATGGAGCTATATTGCTTGCAAATGATGTTGCTGCTGTTGTTGGAAGCATCGGCATAATGCCAAGGAAGTCATTAGGAGAGTAGGTAAGCTCATGATGGCTTGCGTTGCCGGATAAGATTGAAGACTGTAGCTGAGGAATAGAATTGGGATGATAAGATAGCGCATAATTATCTATGCTAGCTGCTGAACTAGAGTACATGGAGACCACTTCGGGTTGCTGGTACATACGGCCATCATTTAGGTGGTTGCTCCAGTCACTCATTGAAGCAGGAATGATAGCAATGTGGATGAAGGAAATGAACACCCCAAGGAATAGGGAACAGTCGAAGGGGGTCAAGTTTCTTTTTAACCAAAGACCGGTGAGAAATGGTGTCTATCAGGCCACTTGGTATGCTGTAATGTTGCAATAAATTACAAATAATATCTAAAGCAAAGTGTTGAAGTGCTTGTGACGGTCTTATAAGATGTCTCGATTATTTTAGTCTAGCTAACTCAACAAAGAAATCAATATAAAGACCGCAACTGATTTAGATCAGGACATCTGCATTTAGGTAATACGTATAATGATACAGTCTCCTTTCCTCATGACCAATTCGGCTTTAGCACTTGAAAGCGAGTAAGGCGATATTTAATGATCGAGCAGGGCGCAATTATACGTTTGTACGAGAATGTCGATATTATTGAGGATGAATACTACAAAAAACCATGCATGAAAAGATTCACTACAAATGGAGCCTTGCTGAGACTATGATAATTGGGGTGGTTAGAGATCGCGAGGATCAGATGCTCTGCATGCTAATGGGAAACATGATTTCATTTAGCCATCAGGAGATTCCACATAACGAACTACAGCTGTTCTGGAGGATAATACAATGCTCAATCACCAATCTCCACTATCCACGGCCAACTAGACTGAGCAAACCAACATGATGGCGTTGCCAGAATTCAGCGGTCCAGTGTCCATTTCCATTTCAGGTTCTCAACTCTGATGCAGCGGACCATCCAGCTGCTGCTCTATGCGCCTAGCCAGGCGGCGCCCACCCAAACCTTAGTGCGGCCCTACCTAAAATCGTGATCATCAGGTGTGCCAGTGATGGGGTAAGCCATGGAGCCTTCTGCGATTGGGCTTCGATTTGTACAAGATGGCATCAACACCCGAATGATTGCAGGAGGATCAGAGTCACCGGGACAACGAAACCCAGCCTTCATTTTACAGTGATGCACTATTGGCAAGATCCTACGGAAAAGAATGTGGGCATAACCGCGGATGGAGAACGACATGCTCAGATCCTCCAGTACGAGCCCGGGGCCCAGTATGAATTTTTCCAACACCACGAATTTACCAGGTACCTCAGGGTGTGCAACCAACACACGGTGGATGATTGATTTGATCTGGCTACTGTATCAATATAGGCTAGCGACAAGAGGGTGCAGGTGCCACACCAAATCTCTGTCTCACAGCTTGGTGAATCAATGGGTAGCGAATGAGCTAGCCGTGTGTGAGGTGGGATGAGTGCACGATATGCATGCAATCAGCTCACCATTCCATCAACCTAAACGCAATGCAGTTGTCGATAGGTTTTCACCTGGTGCCTGCGCCCAGGGATGCCAGGAACAAGAAGGGCAGGTAGCGCCAGCCAGATGCCTTCCAGCTCCAACAACATGCTCAGACTTGTAGTAGTACCGACAATACGACCCGGCATCAACCTCTTCCTGGTAGTCAGCCATGATGAGCCACACAATAATTACGTTACTGATTACTCTTGAAACCTTGGACTCAAATAGAAATCAAAATAGGGGCTCTCACCCAGATGATTCCGACTGCCGATGTGGATGCTTTCATTTCTGCAGTCCATCTACAGATGGACAGTCAATGCCGAACGCACCCTTCCTTGCGTGCTTACACATTCACATCAGAAGGGCTGACTACTGCATGGCTTGATAAGTGTCAAATCTACTCTCCGGTGAAATTGTTACTTGATCCCCATTTTCCACGAGATTTTCTGTTAGCTTGCAACGGACCTGTGATGATTCCCAGCTCTTGACTCCGCCTGCACCTCACCCTCACTAGGTTGATGCGGTCTATAGTCATCCGTCAGTCCACCATAGCGCACCCCTTTTACAACATTTCCGGCAGCAGCAGGAAACTACGACATATTACTGTTTGTGTTGTAACAGACCTACCACTACGTTGCGTTCAAGTCGATCTGAGCTATAATCAAAGATTTTGTGCGATGTCTACTTCCAAGACCAATTAAAACATTCCTATATCCAGTTCACGCAGTTAAATCAAACTATATCGGGGCTTTGGAGCGCGTTGCGATTACCCTACCAGGGTTCGTGCTACAATGAGATTGTGCACCAACGGAAACTAAAGCCCTACTGTGCGAATAGGAACCGGAAGGAGCGACAAGACGAAGTTGCGGCTCATTGGAAAGCTGCATGGATTCGCTCAAGTCAGTGGGAATCCATCGAGAAGGTAATCTGCCGACCAATCATTTGGGAGCTACTATACTATAGGAGCACTCCACTTCAAACACTTGAACGACGCTGATATTCACACCACACAATTATTCATATTCGATGCACAGAGAAGTTACTTGTTCCGTTGGTTGAATAGGCTCATCTTCATTAATGCCACGAACCAATGATATATTCATGAGTAAATCAATGCCATGACCCTGGCAATGTATGACCAGTAACTGGCAAGAATGGAATCATCAACATTCAATTTGTCAACGGGACAAATTCGGTTCTTTCTCGTGTTCCCGTAATACATCAAGGCCTGTCCCCTATAGTATTCTCCAAACCGACTACAAACCAGTACACTTTGGGTGATAACCACAAGCATTCCTAAACGACCCCAATCCCGAGAGGAATGTCTTAGTCACAACAACAATATACTAAGATCAGGATGCCACTTCCCGCAGATAGGCGATGATGCTAACTCAACCTTCGGTTACATAACACTTCTCCACCGGAGAACAAGGCTGGCTTTGAGGCAAGACAAACTTTGCAGCAGCCAATCGATCTGAGGAGGTGAAGGCCACAATTGTAATAAACAGGTAAGAGCGACATTGCAGACAGCCATAGCAGCCACCATTCGATTGCTACAATCTGGTTGGTCTCTATTCATATGAGCGGCAGTTCTCTATCTTCCTCCCCAAACACGGCACACTATTTAGCAAGCACTAGTCTGTAACCTCGCTTAGTGGTTACACGCTAACCTGTAAGTATTTGATATGACTGGGTTGTTTTATGGACGCTTTTGGACAGCGTGATCTACTCTTTGATTTTCCAAAAACGACAGTGACACCAGTTTAAGGGAAACCATCAGCATCTCTTAGAACCTGATCACTCAAACTCTCACGAAAAACTCCACCTCCATTGCGGTCTGAGCATTGGGCGTGAAGCGAACGATGAAAACCTCACTACGCAACAAGTCGGGTACAATGAGGTGTACTTCATAGGGGATATGCATTGATTTCCCAGATAATCCGGTTCGGTAGCCAAACAAGATTTGTTCGGCGTTATATTTTCTTGAAATTTCCATATCAAATGGTATCTGATTTGGACGAGCTTGATTGAGCACAGCTCATCCATAGAGGTGCAGAAAAACAACTTCGATATATATGGACTGTAGACGCGTCTGACATTTCCAATCTTCATATGATTCAACGAACCGGAGTAACAAGCATCTGATATTAACACAATACACGTGAATTTAGCAAGTATCTACATGGGTCTTCGCGTGGGTTTGTCCAGAGAAATTGGATTGATTCAATTTGCTTGGTCATTGCCACGGATATTCCGAGCGATGGTGTCCCATAGGGTTTCACCAAGCACAAGGACATCGTTTTCCGTAAGCACGCCTCCGAGCAGCCACACTGTATCCCTGTAATCCGTCCAGCACCCCGACGGGTGGTCGAGTACAGAGCTTGAGTCAAGAGTATGCCGGGTTTGTCCGGTGGTTCAAAGCACTTTTGTCATGAATGGAAATTTTTACTATCTTCATATCAGTACAGAAAGATGGGATGTCGTCTAGTTTACAAATAAAGAAGCTCAACTCTATCAGAAGAAAGTTCAAAGGTTTCGTGAGGCTATCTAGAATGCGATATATCAGAGGAAAAGAGGTGGAGGAGAAATAAACATGCTGGAGGGATAAATCTACAAGACTGGTCACACAATCATCAGCGTTGAAGTGTGAGGATTCATATATCTGGAACACTAGCATCCTCATCGATGCACTCCTCATCGCCATAGGGTTCGTAGGCAGCGGATGGTTTCTCATCTGGAACCGCTTGGTTGATTTCCATGTACACGTTCCAGTAGTAAATGAAATCCTCGTATGACACATATAGATTGAACTGCAAGAAACTCAATAGCTCTAGCTCCATGCGAGTGAGCTCAGGCGTGGAAAATATCGTACTAAGGCGAGCCCACTGCTCATTAGGCGATATCAAAGATGAAAATGGAGTGGCAGAAGCAGACTCATATCCATTGGATGCAGCTCCCACATCTGCACCACGGCAATCCGGGCGGGAATGTGTTGGTCGCGAATTGAAATGGGCCTGGACGTATTTTGTGGCAACCATATAGGAAACAAGGAAAAGGCGGTGGCCACATCCAGCTTCACCTTTGGCACTAGGGTGCATCTTCTTCAGTCGATCAACATAGATCAGCGCCAAGATAAGCGCAACGCACGCATAAGACGGAAAGATCGAAGGAAGCGCAGGATTGCCTATGGAAGTCATCGAAGTACGAGTAAGGATGGTGGAGACGTAGGTGGAGAGTTGGACAGCTCTGCCGGCTCGAGCAGAGGGCTCGGCAACAGCATGAGTGTCGCCAGTCTCTAAACCTTCCCAATGGGCCTGGATCCTATTAGCAGTCACGTTGATGACTCGAAGATTCAGTTGCAGCCCAGGGATAGCAGTCAGCCTTCTGAACAAATAGGTTTGCTTTGAATGAGCACTAGGCAAGTAAACCGAGGCATAAGCGGCAACCATCTTGTCTCGAGGAGACACGCGAGTGCGATTATGTGGCACCGGGGTTTGTTGTGGCTGGCGCAACGAATGCGACCCATTCTGCAGATGATTCGTGCTAGCGCTCCTTGGAAGGCGATTGTTGGGTCGCTTCAGGCCAGGTCGTTGATGGCTATATACTGGTTGGGTGGTATTCTGTTTAGTGTAAACCATGATGCGCTGAGTAGAATTTGTGGGCAGGATTGAAATAGAAGGAGCGATTGGACAGGTTGATGTTGAACTTCCGTCGATAAATTCGCTGGTAAAGGAAAATTGAAAAGAAAGCAGTCGAGTGTTGATCTCTTTTAAAATCCGGTCAGGCGGATTTGCTGGATGAGGCCAATTCGGCATTCGCGAGCCCTTATATACGTGACAACTGGGCTCACCTGTGCCCTCCGCTTGATTTAAACAGTACAAACGGCTTCTCCCAGAATGGTTTCACCGTTTTTTTAGCCACCCAACTAAATGACTCGACATATATAGGGAATATTTGGAATTACAGGAAAGCAACTTATAGGGAAATGCTGAAATTACAGGAAATCAGAATGACTCGACACTAATAGGGAAAAATTGGAATTACAGGAAAACAGAATAATATCAATTTAATTACGATGCCAGTGATTGAACTCTACTGCTAATGGCTTGGCCAATCGTGGCTGGATTTGTTTATAGTCAGCCATAATTAGGCAGTGATGAGAATTTCTCCTTTGTTTATTTAGTCTACGTCGAATCCGTTGTAATGATTTCCCATTTAATTCCGACAAGGCTCCCAGATTTGTCTTTATTGAATGAAGTCATCTTAGATTCATGCTAGTGCATATTCATTAGCTATCTCAGGCCTCTGTTGTAGCAGCTATTCCGTGCCACTCCCTCATAAACATGGCTTGTCTCTGCCGGCGAGCTTGGGGAATCTGCTGTGTGATTAATGATGAGTCGGCTGATAGTGTTTGACTCCATATGTATGATGGACGCGTATAGTGCTGAGGTACAAAGACCAGCATGGCTATTGTGTCGATAAATACTGACTCCGGCTTTAATTTCTCGGTATCTGTGATGGCCAGGTGTGATTGGGTAATGCCATGAGGTATTATAATATAGAGCATGCCTTGTATCTATAGATATTACTTGCGGACCAATGCCGTTGCCATTTGCAATATCACCGTTGTAACCACTCTTCAAGTATTCCGGTTCATCCTCATCATCAAATCAGGATGTTTGATCCGAGCACCGTACTTGAGGATCAGTATATGAATTATATTCCGGCCTCCTTTACTACTCCACACATGTGCTCGGGCATGGCAACTGGTGAGTGTCGGATCAATAAAAATACCCATATGCACCACTGAATGCATATTTATTAACTTCAAATGGAGATCGTGTCACTGCAATCATTAGTGGTTTCTAAAAAGAACTCTTGCTGATTGTACAGACCAGCTACCTACAAAGACTCACCCCCTTTGCTGATTGCCCAAATTTGATTTCGCAACAGGCGTTGTGACTACTCTTTTGAGACGACAACACACCTGCCAGTATATCTGCAAACCTAACTGAAGGAAGAGATTTGTAACCCAATAGACAGCCATGCGATCGTATTATTTTTGATACGACTATAGCAACACCATCGTGTAACATTGCATTGGCACGATACAGCACATTATGGAAAGCCGTTTAGGCTCTGAAGTGGAGTAGGATATAATCGATGTATCAATTTAAGCTGATATCGCGTACCCATCACTCCAGTTTCCTTTTCCATACATGATCATCTACCTCCGATGCATCTTTGGAATTAAGGCTACGTATCATCCATGCTGTTTATGTTTGTGAATCGACCTGCCTGCTGTTGGCAGCGCTGGTGTGCATATAGGCTAGGGAATCTATTCAGACCATGTGCACACCTTTTATGCCGCACGTATCTGAATTCGAAAGCCACCCAAAGAGGCGTGAAAGTTCAGCCGTTATATTGGCCTATCCCTTATAACACCTATGTCGGTTGTTACACTATGCACAGATATTTCGAATGCATGATTAATGCCCACGCTGAAAAAAGGTATACGGTACGTGGATATCCACAAGAATGGCTTCCGAATTTCTTGTTTGATCATTTCATACTCGTCATGGCAGCAAATTTGAAGCCGTCATATCTTCGCGCCCTTGCTATCGTCAGACAAGTAGTGACTATATATGAGGCAGGCGAACATTGGTTCGTTCAATGAAATATTCCTCCCTTCAGATAACCTCCGGGCAGCATTCGTAAGGCTTCCTGGCCAATGCTGTTCAGGTCCAGAGCTTCGGGCATAGAGCGAGAAATCGTGGCTGAGCCCCCAATGTATTTTCTTGGGCAATCTGTGGTGAAATGCTGATGCACCTTGGCTTCTGTTGAATCCATCCCTCAGCTGTACATAGAAATTCTTATTCCAAATAAACTACGGTGTCCAGTAGAGTTGCTTTTAGTGCTTGGAATACCAATGCTCTTTCCCAAGAAAAACCTGAATGATGCTTCCCACAATAAGCCGTAAACTGGGATTGCCGATGGATTGATTCATGGACTGATTGGCGAAGCAACCTTAAGTGTTTTTGAGATGAAATGGCGGAAATCAATGAACTCGTAAGTGATGGATGCCAAATATCCAGCTTGAAAATGATACAGTGATGTTTTAAGATGCATCATAATTTGGATTATTTTATCTAGTCTATTCTGATCATGTCCTATACCAGACAAGCGTGATCATAGTTTTATTAGATGTACGTAAGTGGTCCACTTAACTGGAAGGAGCCCTAACAAGCGGTCAAAGAGTTGCGCTGCTATACCCCCGTAAGTCAAATTCCTGCATACAAATCGAATCTAGGATTGGTCACCAAAGATTCCACAGATTACCCTTTAAAGAATAACCCCCGAACACGAACTCCACCAACATATTTAGAAGCCCATGCAGTGATTGATTCCGGGAACCCTTTTGTTCTATTTCACAAGGGAATGAGACATGATTCTTATCTACTGATTTTCTTCGCAGTTGACAACAGCACATGATCAATCGACAATAGGCGCTGGCGACTCGATCATTTATTGTGATCCTGGATAGAGCAAAACAAAGCACATATATCATATCTCATGGCCACGTTTCATTCCAATCAAAAGATCATCATGATCTGTAGTTCATCACCGACACATGCAGAATTTCATCAATGATGGCCATACTCACGGATCCAGCGAATACGTCATTATTGGCTCACTAACACAGCTAGATTTAGAGTTAGTGAAGTGAGCAGTAAATCGCAATCTCTTCGCTATTTTCATTATCCCTTGCTCTCCGTTAGCCCAGAACAAGGATTGTGTTCATGACCAGATGGGTACTACAGGTGCTCCTAAAGGATCGAATCAAGCCCATGGATCCGTTCTGGAGCGGTTAGTAGTATTGAAGTGGTTACCGCAGATTTCTAGTTCCTACTCTGTGTCATATATGGCTCCAGCTTTCTGTAGTCAAGATGATCTTCGGAGGACTTGCCAATGAGCCAGCCCTAACCATACCCCATATTTTGAAGTGAGCATCACTTGATTTCCGACAATTCGATTCAACTCAATGGATCCCTATCACATACCATGAGCACCAGGTTGGGCTTGTGGGTAGCATATTCTAGGGTTACGTAACATAACGCGGTACAGGTTGAAGTAAGTTAGAGACACATTCACCACTGATTGCTCAAGATTCATGATATATTTCGATCTACTCATGTGTTAAGAAAGAGGGCTCATCAAAATAGTCGGCCAAAACCGAGTATTACAATGGTGCATCAGCAAGCTTATGCTCCATCCAAGGATCCTGAGATAGGAAATCCTTAGAGATAGACTATCTTATCACCAATATCAAACCCTTTCCAGAGAATAAGGAATTGCACGCGTTATAATGATAATTCAGGTTGAGATGAGGTAGTGGGAGGAGGGTTATGGCCACCTCTTCCCTGCTACTGATTCTGTAAACAGCTGGTAATATCACTGATCATTCGGCGCAGGAATCATCAAGTACTGTTTGTGTACCCCTCATCTCTGCCACCCGTTTGATCCAAGGGCCGTGAAAACGTTACCAGATATGCACCCATTGGTGCTCTGACAATTAGGTTCTTTCGGCCATGACAGCGAGGATCTCATTTACTTTGTCCTTTTCACACCTGAGCTCCAATACTACCAAATTCTGGCTTGATGGATCTCGCTCAAATCCTACTATGTCGATGCTCACAGATCGGAGTAAAGAGGGGTTATCGATATATCTTTTCACGGAGAGCGATCATGATTCCAAGCCAATGAGAGGGTGAGCAGTGTTGCCAATGCAGCTGATCTCTTTGATGCAATCTGGTGGGCATTTATTTATGGTGATATACGGCGGTTAAACACGATCTAGTTACTTGCATAGTAAAACAATCTTGGAACTTCATCTAGAGCTACGGCCCCCACCTCTAGTCTTGCATTTGCACAGGATGATTTCCACGCGTGGCAACGGACTTCGGAATGGTGTCTAGGGGGCTCACCAGTCGAACAGAATGCCGCTTTTGAGGGATATTGACCTGGTGTTGAGGATATTAATCTTCCAAAACATCACCGCGCTAACATGGTTGGTGGGTGGTAATATCTCACACCACAGATCACTAGATTGACAAGTACCCCGACACCTAATGAAGCACAAAGCTAGCTAAATGCTGAGATTCCATATATGGCATTGGAATGAAGAGGATTGGAAATCAGTTGTGAAATGGTGTGTTTATAGTGCGTGTACCACTCTCTGAAAATCAATATGCTCACACCAAGCACCGATACAAACGGAGAATTAATTAAAAACTGTGGTGCGATATACGCTTAATGGAATCAATTGAGATTGAAGGGTGTCATGGGCGGTCTTATTCGAGCCATCAAAAATTACCTAGAATGTTCTCAGATGAAAGTCATGCCAACTTGGCTTGAAGAGTGGTGGCAAGCCAATCAATCCATACTCTGTTTCGATGTAGAGGTCTGACACAAGACAGATATGTAAATCTCCCCAACAATTTCACATTCCTGGTCACTTTGATGCACTTGAGGCTTTCTCTCCCCATCATGGGTTAGCTGTACTCACCTTAATGATACCATAGGAGATACCATTGATGCCGACTGGCTCAGACCATCGAGATTGGATATCCATCTTTCGGATCATGAATCCTCGCCCACATATCCAGCATCTCCAGGGGCAACCTATACGCCACACTGCGCCAACCAAAACGGAATGCTGTCTTGTCAGCAATAAGACCATCTCGGTCTTAATAGCTCCTCACTCTCCCAAAGTAAACCCCTCACTCCTACCATCCCTTTGGTGCCCAGCCGTTCCGGGGCCTCTTGTCTCGAGGCTCATCTGACAGGAACACCTCACCAAGATGGTCTGTACACTCGGCTTATCTCTCAAATTTCCAGTATGCGTATATGGAGTACTCTGCAAATCAGTGCTCTACTCCATAATCTCGATTGGTAACAGTGCAATCACGACATGGCTCTGGTATCCACTGGCTTCTCCCCACCTGTATCAGGTAATGATCATGCCATAGTATTAGTCACGGAGTATTTAGCACTGAATCATGCTTCAGTACTCAATCAAGTTGTGTGGTTGGTCTAATCTACCAGATGATCATCGTCAGTCGGAGAATTTCGACCCAGTCTGCAGATACTTTGCTGATGGCTTGACTTCAAATCTCGAGCAATCGCCGCATCTGTGCTTTCAACTTGGAATGCACAGAATCCATGTAAGGGCCCATCAATGAGTCGGCGCCAAACGAATGGTTTCATATGAGATGGGGTTAGTGATTGAATGACCGATCATTCTGGTGTTCTGTTGGAGGGATGCATATCGTAGACATATTGGATGTAAATCATGGCACAAACAATGGGGCAATGAAGATGCGGTATTTTTTCCCTCGAAATTCCCGCCATTATGGCCAAATGTGTATGATGATATCACTGGCAGGACCGATTCCAGTTTGGACTTGTCCATTGGATGCTACTGGATATGGCCGCCTTGGTAGTCATCGGAAATTATCCAAGAGTAAGTGCAGCTTGGATTGCGTTTCAAACCAGCAGGATGGTATCCAGATCGCACGTGGCATCTAATCCTCCACAGATCAGTTGATGGGATGAGGGTTGATTGGATGGTGAGATTGAGTAGACTTGGGCATGGATTTCTGATAGATGAAACACTTCGATCTGTATTTGTATCGAAGTGTGCAAGGTGGGTTTATGACCATTTCCAATGCCTATATGGGTCAGCCTTGGGCATTATATGGTAGATACTCAAACGTGCAATCTTATCATCTGGTTCACTCAGGTCATTAGCCGACCACGGTGCTCGTGCCGGACCCCACCTCCATATGCTTCACTCCTGGGATGTGGCAACTTGAGGCGTTTCAACGGGTGTCTTTTGAGGTATTTCTACAAACACTGCAATACCAATCAGTAATGTAATCGTGAGAACTCGCCGAGCCTGCTAAATGTAACAGTTTTGTCTCCTGGTAAAGGTAATGTTCGAAACAGCAGCAAACATGGTGAAACTCCTGGCTTCCCAGGTGTTATCTCCTAGATAAATATTCGGGTTGGAAGACAACACAATCCCATCCATCTGCATTCGCTCCATCTTCTCCCATCCATCCGCACTGCTCCGAACGGGACGCTAGATATCAGCATGAACTTCTTATCCCTGATCAGCACATTCATTGTTCTTTTGAATGTTGTCTCTGGTGCGCCGCTGTTGGAGTTGAGCCCGAGTCTGTTGATTTCTCCTAAAATCAATCCAAACTTTGGCTCTCTTGGGTTATTCAATGGTATCAAGAATTTCCTGGGTCTGGGGGTGGATTCGGAACCCATTAATCAAGCAAAAGAGGTCCCAGAAGCAGTGAAGTCTTCTTCAACACCCAATGCTTCGTTAATCGATGGCCTCTCTGCACCACCGACCATTCCACTGGCGTAGAATCGCCTCCAACATACAATGCCCAGAGTGCTCGCAACTTGGATGCAAGGCACGTAGAAAGAATACGAGGGCGGAAGGATGGCTTGATATGTAGCGAAATGCAGATTATGGAATCCGCTATGACAAGTGCATAATTTATTTCACATATTTCAAGCAGATGCTGAATGTCATATTACGAAGAATAAACGATATTTAAATCACCTGATGAATGACATATTGCGAACAATCCATTCTTGTTATGGACTTCATTTTGGAGGACGTCCAGCACTCATGAGCATGGTGGCAATCGAGCATATGGAGTACGGAGACCAATGTAGTTATGATGAGGTGGTTAACGTACTTGACTCTACATCTCTCTTAGCGACTATATGGCATATGCAGGAGTAAAGCGCCATCCCCAGTGTTTAGTAAAAGTCAGCCCACTCTGAATTATTATCATTCATCCCGCTCGGGAAATGTGGACTTTGACATATGTTACCAGCTGGTGCACCTGTAATCATTGAACCTGGACTCTCGTGGGTTGTAACGCCACCACGGTGCGATGGATTTGCGTAGTCTTAACTTGTGCTGAGCTTGGGAAGATGTGTTGCTGTTAATTTGAAGAGGGGATGATATTCCGGAAGCAGATTCGGGTTTCACATGATGATTTTTGACTTGGAAGCAATACTACTATGTCCAGCATATATGGAGGATGCCCTCAGGTAATTTCAGGGTTGACGGTGTCTGGAGAGCCTGATAATGATCTATGAGTTGCTAAATATACACCACTTAGTCGCCCTATTGCAAATGTCAAATTGCAGTTTATGGAGACGAAATACATTGCTGACTTCTATGCAACGTCATTTTGGCACGGATGGTATTAGACTTGTATGTATAGGTATCCGCTACAATAGTCAGTTTAGCCCCAGATACCATATAGGGCGCTCAGACTGCCTATGGATATCTGCGTATATCGAGGCAAATTGACACTGGTACATCCTCATTGAGTGCTGAAAATCAGTACGAACTTTAACCCGTATCATTCGCGACTCTATGGCATCTGGGAAGGGTAGGGGTTCATGCTGGAAATCTCGGTCTTCTACTAGCAGGCTGATGCTGGATTCTGAGCGTTGGGCACAAGTTAATTTAATTTATACAATTTATAGTAAGATTCTTTCTGATACTTAAAGCCAAAACTTGGGCGAGTTCTAGAGATCCTAGAATAATCATGCCTTAAAACAACATCGCCATTCTAATACTCCTCAAGCCCTGTATATGAATATCTGAAAGACATTTGATACACCTCCTGATCTTAGTTGTGTCTTATTTTATGGATATGGCGCATACAGGATTTTGGTGGTCCTAGAGGGATTCCTACCGCAAATTCCTGCCAGTCGCCCTCTTGGCATCGGCTATGCAATGTATCAGTAGCCCTGATTTGCCACTCGTAGGCTTATATGCAACCATTGATCCAGTATCACAAACCGAATCCTGCTACGGATACTGTGGTTTCTCTGCTTGTCTCGGTTGTGATTTCAACCTTGGCTCCCTGTGTATCCTGAATGTAGGGCATACCTGTACCATATGTTGCAAACCTTCAGAAGGTGCAAAATTTATTTGTATCGACGGGTTACTTGATGGTTTTGCTGATATCCCTTGCAAGGTGGATTCTGTGGGACTAGGCTATTGAAGAGGCTGTGCTGCACCTATCCATGGAGATGGAAGTACATCGGGCCTTTCGACCGGCATTTGAAGGTCTGTCACCTTGAATACAAGGCACGAAATGGATGTATGGCTCGCAGGAATTCATTTGATATGTGTTCGATACGTGCATAAAACCTTTGCTTTGCTGCCAACTAGAATATGACCTCTCCAATGTGCTAGAATGCCTCTACCATCAAGTCCCGAGGACAAATCCTTTGCTCGTCCATTGGAAATTTTCTCAAACGGTCACTATGATATTACATTCACCAACTCCCCGTAGAGAATTTTTCTGAGCACAGGAAGTTGAAACAACCTGGCGATTCCTTCAAAATCATGAGCCGTATATCACCAGGAATGGCTCATTCGATATCTAAAAACTAGCTGTGACCGCATGATTGGACTTCTATTCCGTGTTAGCCACATTGGTGGCACATTTCGCGGTGACACATATGTGTTATTAGCGAAATCACAAGAACTCCATTTAAATTCCAGTTGAAATGGTCCGTATAGACACGATAGAGTGTTTGATTATACAGACTTCATGCAACACAACACCATTGCTATTTCTACGTACCCCTAACCAAAATGATCCCTGAGTCGATAGATCATCAAGTGAATATCCCACATTTGACAATTCCAATCACCCCCCTCCCGATGCTCATAACTCTCCCTTACTTCCCACACACTATATCCAGACATCGGATACGGGTGTCCGAAACTTTGTTAGTATGATCGGAAGACTGAACTAATGAATGTCCCATATATTATGTACAAACGCCATGATTGCTGCATCTCACCTGTTGATTCGATTGAACTCCCTTCGGGGCTACCCTCTATTCCTTTCCCAGCATGACGGGATCGAAACTGTAGCATATTGCAAAGCTCTGAAAAATTGGTCAGCTCAGAAGCATGTAGAAGAGAAAGCGTGAAAGCAGTGTGGAGTGACCACATCCAGAGGGTTTTCCAAGCTTGGATGGGATTCGCAATTGTGAGGTGAAAGCGTGGCTTTCGCTTGTTTATCTACAGAGTTGATGCAATGTATATATACTGCTGAGTGAACTTCGTGAAAGCAATTGTTCCAGATGTTTTGAGCAAGGGCCCAGGAAGCTGGGTGAAATATTTTGGGACTCCTTCTGGTCAGGTTTGAGATGTTGGGTAATTGCCAGGTCTCCTAATAACTCATGGAATTAGCGGCTACATCACAAACTAAAGCCCAAGGGAACATTCAGGATTCTATTTGAGTGTGCTATAGATGAAGAATTCAGGCGCCAAATCGGCACATTGCAGCCAGGACCACCATCCACCAATCAGTGTGCCTTATCATTTCGATGGCATTGCTTTTACTTGATTAACTTGTACGATCTACTTTTAATGTTCATTGGGAATCTGAGAATGCCGATGAAGCCTCTAAAGATACTCCACACCTCTCACCCACTTCCAAGAGCATTACTAAGCATCTTATGGACGATAAACTCTGTGTATTAGGTCGTATCTTGTGCTGCTATCTCAAGGGTATCACCGGTAGCAAAGTGCCCAGATAAGTGCTTTGTCAGAGGTGATGGATAGCAAAGGTTGTGGGAAAACCAAATATCAACGATCTACCCAAATGCCGACTCCCAATGGTGAGAGTTATAAGTAATATCGAGCAAAACTTCATTGGCAACACATACCTTAAGTAAGAGCCAACAGAACAAATCTTGGAAGCAAATGTAGTCTTAATGTTGGAGCTCGTATATCCCTGCCCTCAAGGTGTGTTTTTGCCTTTGGTAAATATGTATTTAGCCTTTGGTTTGCCTTGTTGAAATTGCTGGACATATAAGGTCCTTTTAATCCACAACCCATTGTATCACGTGCGTACCCAATGGAGAGGGTAACCTACAATTGCTCTAGTATTAGAATGTTGAAATGAGTCAATTAGTCGGAAATGGGTATGGAATTAATGATATCCAGGAATAAACAGCGTGTCAATAGTATTCCAAATTCTCAAGTTACGTAGAGTCAATAGTCAAGTGGCTTAGATGCTTTATAGTGCTACTATCACTTTCTTCTGATATATATATATTTGGGTCAGCTTGAATATATAGGGGTGTCTATCAACTCTAGAATTAGCTAATAAACTCCTGATTCAACCTCAAGCCATCATATAATCATGCAACTAGTGGGGTGAAGCTGGAGTAATAGAGTACAACACTAGGAAATATTAAAAAAGCCAAGGCTGCCAACATCTTCCCTAATAAGTAATCCTAAATACTGTAGAGATTTTTAGCTTGGTACAGGAATTATCCATAAATGCTATGATCTCCTTGGATACTGCATATTTTGTAAGCAGGATGTAGGAGTGACTTTCAATTGAGTCATCAATGTGTTGGCTAGCCTGATGAATGAGTGGGGTTCTAAAAGCTATGAAAATTCTCAGGCCCAGCTAATTAGATGAAAATAGAGTGCAACTTTTCTTGGGACTGTTCCGATTGTATTAATTTATATGAGAATTTCTGACCTATTGGAAGTGATCAAGAGAGCTAGTCAGTTGTGTGAGCTCCATCTAAAGATATTTGAGTGTAAAAGGAATACTTACGCATATACAGACATGTAGAGTATGGTAAGAGTGTAGGCGCAAAGCTTGGATGGAGGCTTTGAAACAACTTTGCAAGTTTTGATGTTCTGAGCACCAGGCATTGTGGCAAGAATATTCCAAGTACTTCCACCAAGTGCTTAGGCAGGATAGAGGAGGCTTATACGATATGACCCAAGCATCCAAATTAATGTCAATATCTTGGCATAAATAAGATATCTCATTGAAGCTCATTACAATTTATTAATGCTTCTGGCTAATGCAGCAGCCAAGCAAATTAATTATGTTTCACGATTCTGGCTGGGCATAGTGTGGCAGTGCCATTGAACACCAAAAAGTGCTGGATCAGAATAGAGTTCCCCTACATTCAACCTTAACTTGATAAAGCAAATAATATAAAGCACTATTTGGCACTCTGATCAATGGCACTTTGGAGCATATGAAATATCATGGAAGTACTCTAGGGCACTAAATCACTTTCAATATTTTCCCAAGTACTGTCACAGAAAATATATCAGTTTAGCATATTGGGATCTAATGTAATACTTTATACAGCTTTAAAAAGCAATAATGACAGTGGTTGTAAAGAGGATAAATCTTATATGGCAAAGCTCTTACAACCAGCTATAACAGGGTCTGCAGAAGACCTCTGATGAAACAATCAAAGTAAATCATGCGATTGTCTATCGGCTGGGAGTGATAGAGCTCACAAGCTAGAACTTAAGTGGTCAAGCTAATGTAAATATTTAAATTGTGAATGTTGGAATAGTAGGATATCATATACAATGTGATTAGAAACTAGCAATATAATATCAAGCAGTAAATTAAAGAAGTAGGAGTACTAGAGGCATATAACCTCAAAGTTTGAAAATGCTGCTATAGCTTAGGCTTCTAGGGAACAAATAACGGAAAGCTTACCATATAGAATGACTGCTGTTGAAATTTGCTATTACAATCCTTGCACTGCGTGATACAGACGAAAGTGTGGCGTAAGTAGTTCGACCATTCATTGGACAGAGAGTGTGGTTGAGGTAAAAGAAGAAAGACTGATGTTGCCGCCATAAGACCACAAATTTCAAGTATTCTCTGGGTTGGTATTCTGTAATGCACATTTGGACTATGGGAGTTGAACATCAACAATCGCTGTTACTAATTAACTTCCTGGTAGAACCTTGTCAGGCTAAATACGGAAATATGTTGTAGAAATTGATGGGAAGCCCAACAAGTAATCGAATACCTCTAAGATGGGTGAGTATGCCTGCATAGATTATGATAAATACCATCAGTTTTACAATTATCAAATTGTCGAAGTCATCCATTATATTGGGTCGTCAGCAGTAATATCCACATATTCCTAAAATGCATAGTAAGTATTTCAGCGATAACGATAGAATACTAGCATTCAATAAACTAAGAAAAGTACGAGCATGTCAAAAAGTCAGGATCAACACTATAATTGTATATATTTGCAGATACTGACTTGATGTATAATCCAGAGCAATCAGAAGTTGCTTACATTTTATGTAATGTGTATCACTGAAAAGTAAAGCACTGCGAACAAACCTAGTAGCATGAGAGTAACACACAAACTTTATTTAGACATTTCAGACATTGAGAGCTGTTTGGGAGAGCTTTTCGATATTAGATATCTGATTAGCACAACTGAGATGTAAAAACACTTGCATCGTTCAATATCTAACAATCCTGCCAAGAAATACGCAAGAACATTATGAAGCTGTATTACGATGTTATGATATGTATGAACATTATGTTGCACCCAATATTAGTGACATGAAGCACCAATTTTGGCTGAATGCACACGACCTCGACCTAGAAATACTGCTGTGTATCCAGCAAACCAGACAACTTTGTGATCTGAAAACGCCAGCCTGCCATACCCACATGCACACGTATTGAGAAAAACCGCATTCAGGCGGATGCTCACCATAACTGCAGAAAAGATTCAATTTGTCCTAAGCTGCACTTTCCCGATTTAGAACGAAAAGGTTGTCCCAGATATAGCAGCCTTCAAAGTAACATCAACTTTGCTACCCCATGCGAGTTGGAACCGATGAATCTAACGTTAGAAACTTGTATTTCCTAGAGTAATTTCCCTGACCGGAGGTTTATTCAACCGAATGATCTGATCGGTTGCTATCCTAGCACAAACAGATCATCAGGTAGGGTTGCTAGACAGATCTCATTGAAAAGGCAAGCAACGGCCTGAAGACGGTGGGATAGCCTGATGTGGGCTGTGGCGGGTCCCCCTACCCCAAGTCACTATATCCGGAGAATCCAGCTCCCCATCACCATATTTGCAGCCTACAGGGCGTACCTACCCTGACCTTACCTCTCGGACTGGAACCAACACACCTCTGGAAAGATGATTGAAGCGTCATACATCGACATTATTGGTCCATTTAAGGGGTTTGGTGACTCCGTACTCCATGAGTGCTGCACTGAACCACCACTTCCATATGAATAACTTCGCCGTCGACTCTCAATGCACCAGTTGCGGCGCTATGAAGCCTATCAAGGATCATTTACCCATTAAGGCAATGTGCACAAAAAATGCCCTGATGAGATGGTTCAGATTGTTCACCATCCAATCATTGGATTCATGCCAAAATTACCATAACTAGAAAAGTGGTAACGTGTGGGTGAAATCCCGATTTCATTCACCCTGACACCTTCTAAACTGATTAAATTCAGCACGATGTTAACCCAGTCCTCTGGCTCTCCTTCTATTCTGGTTAAAGAGAGTTGGGCCACGGGAGTTATCTCTTACGGCTTTCTGCACGGTGTCGGGGGTTGCATTTCCAACTTGCGCTGTAGCCACATACTGGGAAGATTGGGTAGTTTCCAACACTGTTGGCGTGTGTCGTAGACTCTGGCCCGTTCGTAGAGGAAAAGGAAGGAAGTTGAGGTATACCACATACTTACCAATCTACCAGGCAGCATCATCCACCCGGATCCAGATGGTTCTCCCGGATCTAGCTCTGGAACTTCTCGAACGAATATCCATGGACTGGAACCTGCCATATCCTAAACCAACAGTGATATTGCAACATTGCTGCATGTTTAATAAGGATGTCGTCGCGCCCGTTTTTCTAATTGCTAGCTATGACAGCATGTAATCACATCTGGCACAAGCTCACCAATGGCAGCGTGGCTCAGCTGATGCCGATGTGAGCTGGTTCATATTCTCCCTGAGGTGGGGTTTTCGCGGATATTATGGGAAGAAAAGGCCCATTCGGTGTTCTCTTGCCACTATTGTCCGGATGAATGGACGGAGATATATTGCGAATTTCTATATGCGGCGATTAGTGGAGATGTTGCCAAGAGGTACAAGAAGTGACGACATGATACAATGGGTTTTGTAGAATCATGGAGTTTTCAGACACTAGTGTCTATTTCGTATATGGTTGTGGCAAAAAACTTTAATGCCCAAACACAGGCCAAAACAAGACTAGTTTCGAATGGCTGCTTTTGTTTAGAGCCGTGTGCGCATGCCTAGAGGTTAATCGAATGTCTTACAGCGTTGAGCTTATATGAAGGAGCCTTCATCTGGGGTGATTTGTGTCTACGTAGAGACAGCTGTTTCCTCAAATCCGATGATTTTGGCAAGCTTCATGTAGCATTTTCGAAGAGAAAATCGCACATGCGTTGCTGCATCTGAACCGCACAGCACCAGTATGTATAGGGTCGTTCATGATTCGACAATGAGGAGCAGGATTTGGAAAACAAACTACGCTCCTCGTCATTTGCATCCCCGCAACGATCAATATACCTTAATGGGATTTCTGATATTCCTCCACCTGGCAATGCATGCCTTGCTGCGTTTCATCATATTGTGGGGAACGACGCCCCCAATCATGAACCAAATCTGAACCCAGCATGATGCTTTACGTACATCGAGTGCAAACCCTATGATAGGCTTCGCTCGCTGGGACATCACACTCTGCCATCCCGTTGTTCCCGAATCTCATTAATAAGAAACTCGCTTCATTCCTTCCTGAGAGTTTGTATTGCTGGTTTCTAATTTCGTCAGTATAACCCACCGTATATCTAAATAGAGTTGGGAGCGCTGTCCAACCAGCGTTGGAAAAGCTAATTGGCTAGTCCATTCCCCCATTAGCGACGGTAGTCAGATTTGGAATTTGCTTTAGTGTTAACTTGGAGTCACCTTCTAAATTTATCAACTAGTGGATTTATTGGCAATGGGTCATCCTCAGCAGCAAGCCATGACATAAAAGGGCCTGCTATCTGATGCAGTGGATTTACACTCCTTGCACTCAGTACCTCCAAGTGGCCTCACAATTATCGGGGAATTAGGCTGTTGGAGAGGTATTCCGCTTTATATTCTCCTTGGAATCCTGCCGTCTATTTTTATCACTCATCCACACGCAGCATTTGATTTGCATCGAGCCTCTATATAAACTCCTGGGCTTGGTCACGACATCTCAACTCCACAGTTAACTCCCACCAAGCGTAGATAGATAATATGGCTACAGAAAGAAATGTCTTTTCAGGTGTTTCTCAGAAAACCAAGACTTTCCTACTGAAAAGTATACCTATAGCAAGCTGGCTTCCATACTATAACAAGAAATGGCTCTTCGGCGATGCTCTTGCTGGTATCACTGTCGGTGTGATGGTGGTCCCTCAGGTGAATGAGCGATATCCCGTACTGAGCTCGTTGCATGATGCTAAACGATTTCACTATATTAGGTGTTGGCATATGCCCAGGTGGTCGGAATCCCTGTGCAGTATGGTCTTTATAGTGCTACGTTCTGCGCCATGGTATACTGCTTGTTTGGAACATCCAAAGATGTGAATGTTGGTCCAATTACTATGCTTTCCATGTTGACCGGCCAGGTGTGCAGTCAAATGGTAGAGGAGTATGGGTATAATAACATTGACGTTGCTGTTGCATTGTCCTTTATGACCGGTCTTATCCTCCTGGGACTGGGTGTTCTGAGGCTGGGCATTGTTCTTGACTTCATCTCTGTTCCTGTCATTGTGGGCTTTACTTCAGGCGCCGGAATTGCCATCATGACCACACAGGTATGCGGGCCACAATTGGCTGTGAGCGCGGCGGTTACTGATTGTTTTTACGAAATGTTCCATAGATTCCGGGCTTCATCGGGCTGAAGGGGATAAACACGCGTGAATCAGCCATCAAAATCATAATCAACGTCTTCAAGAACATCCAGCACGCCACCTGGGTAGATGTTGTGATTGGAGTCTGCTCCATCCTGGTCCTTGTATCCCTTGAGCAGATCAAGAAGCGCTATGGCCGCAGGCATTTCGCCGTCGGGTTCCTGGGCATCGCGAAGAATGCCATCGTGATCATCATCTTCACCCTGACCAGCTTCTTGATCCTGAAAACCGCCCCAGGGACCAAGATAAGTATCATTCGCGAGGTTCCCAAAGGCATTGCGCCCCCACGGCTACCCAACATCGATACTATCATGATGGGCCGCCTTGCCGCCTCTGCCTTGATCAGTTGTCTGTTGGGGCTAATCGAGCATACCGGTGTTTGCAGATCCCTGGGTCGGAAAAACAAGTACACCGTTGATAGCAACCAGGAGCTGGTCGGTCTTGGTGTTTGCAACATTGTCTGCTCTATCTTCTCCGGATTTCCGGTCAGCGGGTCGTTTTCTCGCGGTGCGGTGAACGATCAGTCGGGCGTCAAAACCCCGCTCTCCGGGGTCTTGACCGGGTTGATCGTCGTTTTCGCCCTGATCTTCTTGCCACCGTTGTTCTACTACATCCCGAACGCCACACTCTCCTCCATCATCATATTCAGTATGGTTAGCGTAGTGAGCAGCCCCAAGGTATTCCACCATTTCTGGATCATTGACAGGATGGAGTTCGCGGTGTCAGTTCTTGGATTCCTGATCACCGTCTTCGTTGCCATCCAAACCGGAATCGAGGTGGCCGTTTGCTGCTCAATTGTTGTATTACTGTATCGCGTTGCCCGGCCCCGACTCAAGTTCCCAACCGTCATTCAAGGATACGAGATGATCGGCTACGACACCAACGAAGTCCCACCAGGTGTGGTGGTGGTTCGTCTTCAGGAATCGTTGCTCTTCCCCAATGTGGAGTTCGCTCGTCGTAAGATAATGAAGATTGTTGGCCGTCGTACTCGGCCAGCGGTGTCCATCAACGAAGAGCTTCGATGGAACGAATGCAAACCTAAGAGTAAAAAGGCTAGCACGAACGAGAATATCCTTGGCCTGCCAGTACTCGAAGCAGTCATTTTTGATATGAGCGCCGTCAATCAGGTGGACTACTCTGGAATCCAGGGACTTTTAGACATCAAATTCGAACTTTGTAAATATGCCGGTGTAGTAGATGAATCTCAGGATGAAACTTTCCAAATCCATTTCGCCGCCATGAACCCCAACGTCGCCAAGCGAATCAAGGTATGTGGAGTTCTTGGATCTAAGCAGAACTTCACAACAGTGGAGACGAAGGATGGCAAGGCAACTGAGGAGGTGATTGATTTGGACTCCAAGGATATCACGCCCGACCTGATCCATACGTCCGTTGCCGAGGCTGTTGCTAGCATCTTGAAATATCGAGAGAATCTTGGAATGGACGAGATCGATGAGTTGAAAAGCAAGCTCAAGTGAGATTTACCTATTCCTTAGAGTGTAATCGCCGCACATCAGAATCCCTTTAATCTATCGCTCTTTATTAAATATTCAACTTGTAGAAGCTCTTTTGTTGGTTTTCTTGTTGATTGATGTGGGAATCTATACTTGGCTAGTAGGTTTGAATTCCATTAATCTTGCGCGTTGAGGCATGCGGTTTAAATCCAAGGTATTGGCTAGTTGGATACAAAATGTGTGGTAGATATCCTCCCCGTAAATGTCTTTCTAGTATGGAAACTTCATCTAACCTCAACCTGGATACCTATACTGTAGAAAGCGATCATGTCTTGCATCACGATCTTACACCTCTGTCGATTTGTAAGATTATGATTCCCTAGGATATTGGAGATACCGTAAATATGCTTGTATATTGCATCTTCACAACGCAAACGCCTCTTATCTAATGAGGTACCAACATGAATACAGCAAAAATCCACCTTGGGTTATGCCTGCAATCTTCTAAAATTTTGGGTTAGGGCCAAATAAACGTAATGCTGCTATATGAAATATACACACGCCTGTCAACCCTTTTTATATATAAATTACGAGATCTGGCCTTGGGCTTTCTGATAAGAAAAAGCTATGATCACTAGAGAAGTTTGGTTGTAGGTGGGTTGGAATACCATCGTTATAAAAATCGTCGAAGTTCAGAGCTTTTGATAGGAGCATGCCAGTACCCAACTTGCGCATGGTGGAGCACGTAGTCAATGTATATGACAATTCGCATATCATGATGTTTGGTAATACGTTACCAGGCTCGCAAAGTGCGCCATAGATAAAAAAATATAGCCCTATGAAAAATCTCATACTTGGGATTCATCTGATAATCTGCCGGTATTCCAATGGTATTTTGCTGGCATTCAGCTGGCTTTTTCCTTCAAATTTTTATTTTTAAATCTTTGTGGGAGTAGTGAGTAGCTTGTTGCCAAAGTTAATATGAATGTTATTTAGCCTAGCCTCCTCTAAATATGTCTTCATGTCTGCCAAATAGCTAGAACCTAAGATATTGATAATTGTAGGTATAGTGAAACTAGGAATTCTGCTGATACTATGATGGTATTCTGTTGGCCTTTAGTTGATTTCCTTTCTTAAAAATAGATACTAACAGAAGGACCCATATATAACATGGGCCACTTGATTGCCTTTGACTTTATGAAGCCTTACCAGGTGAATGTATACACTGTTGTAAAAATTCGGAATTCCACCTAAATATTCACCTAACTTAGTCACTTAGATCATTACCTACAAATTTTAGAGAATACTGACCAAATTCCTTGTCGGGATTTACTTAGAATATTTACCCAGAACATGAAAATTAGATAAGTTGACCAAACAGCCCCAAACTTTGCACATATGTTCTTGGGACCTTCCTAAGCCTATACTACGTGTTTGTTATGCCAAGACCATGTAAAAGTATAAATGCTACTTTTACATTCAATAAATCATCAAGTGCACCAGATCACTTCCAAAACCTATTTAGGGCTTGATAATACTCTGCATAAGATTTGTTGAGCAACTTTCAAATTCCGGTGATATTGAACTGCTAGATACTTTGAAAAACTTAATCAAAAGATTTTGCCAACTGCCTTGATATTGATAAGTATGAAATGAAAATGATTTGTGAATAATTTGGTTGCAATAATTTTCATGAGTTTTCATGCATTCCTGTTGAGCTTGTATAAGATGCTATGCTTTGACAGCCTGCTTAGCTATAATAAATACTGTAGTATTTCATGGACCCTAACAAGCCCAACTGCACCAAACAATTACCTAAATACCAGACCATTTATCTCGTTGCTTTAGATATGATTCGTACAGGATAGCACTTTTTGAGCTTGAACATCAATTGTAACGCATGGATACAAACGTAAGACTATTCCATATGGCCATATATTGATTACTAGTTACCAACCCAAGTTTAATCCACATGGTTGAAAAATGACCAATGTGTATTATGTAATGTGAAAATACAACTAAAGACACCCCAAACCCGACCTTAGAACTCCCAAAGCAATCATATGTGATTGGCTTCCACGGCTCTGCAAACAGAATCAGCGGTATAGATCAGCCAAAAGCATTAATTTCAGACCACAATTTGATAAGGGGACACCTACTTCGTGTACACACCTTTGATTGCTATCCAGAAACAATTAGTAAGAGTTTGGAAAAATTAATGAGCCATCAGACCAATTTGCTGAGCACCCGATGGAATCATTGGCCAATGAATAGCAGCGTTTCTTGAGAGCAATGTGCAATTCAGAAGCGGCTTTCTCTTTCCTGCGCAATCCCAATCCTTACAACAATCTCAACACCCATATTGTCTTCAAACGATTCGGTGCCTAAAAGCGGCCTGTATCCAAACTGTGCTATCCTGAGGCTTGGGATTTCCCAGACCCCAGTTAAACCGACCGTAGCACCATTCACAATCTCATTGCGCGGCGTGGGAAATCACGTGGTGAGTGGCTTGAGACGTTCAACCCTTGGAGTATCCCGAGTAGAACTTGGGTGAAATACCACTGTACAGGAAAACACGGAATTACCAAGTCCATGGGGCAAAATGGGCGGGCTGTGTATGCTGTGCATTTTTTATGTTCGCGGGAGACAATAGGGGCGGTCGACTAATCGGTGGAGCTTAGCTCAGGCATGATGCCATCTCCCTTCTGATCCAAGCAATTATGCATACCGTGAGTCCTCAACTTAAAGTCGTGAACAAGCCACAGGGCCAAGCGCCATCGACCTCGAACAGCAATATCCCTTGCATCTGCCAAGCGATGCCAAAATTGAAGATAGCAATGAAAGAGTCTGCATATATTAGGCAGAGCCGAAGGGGAGTTTATTGCCTGACTCACATTGGCTGCATGATGTATCACTGGGGCGTCGGATAATTTGCATTGAGGAGAATATTTCCGCAAACCGATCTCGGAGGTGGGATGATCATCATGACATGTATCCATCCCAAATCATCGCTGCTCAACTCAACGGAAGGTGGAGATCGGATGGGGTAGGAAACAGTAGGAATCAGTTACTTGGATCTTATCAGAGGGCAAGATTGCAACAGGGATTCCTATGTAATACGGGTTCAGCCAGAGCAGGATTCCAGCGGTGGCATGTGCACCCGTTCATGACCCACTCCACTCTATGGAAGAGGAAGTTGGGAATTCTCCTTGGAAATCGTCCAAAACTGTGGGCGCTGCTGTGGAGGTTACTCGGGCTTGACTGAATTCATGACCGCTTTCTGCCTGACCATTCTCACATGTGTTCTCTTCAGATTTCCACCAGATCTTATCACCCATTAGTTCAACCCTTAAACGGAAGTTGGTTGCCTCATTGCCGCAAACCACGGCACCAATGATGTAGTTTCAGGATTGTAAGTTGCTATTTCTACAATCGCCATAGGCAAATCTACAGGCCAATTCCATTATGCAGCCTGAAATTGCTGACCAACGTCTGATAACATGCTGCGTATTCCGATCCAAGGCGAATCCTTGGCATTATTATTCATCACCGCATCAGTTTGCAATTGCTTGCTACCGTTTTAGGAAACCGTTTTAACCTTTTCGTATATATTCCGAATTTCGCTTGTATGCTTCCGATGTTATTTGGTTTACACCCCACTGTTGCTTCCTTGGAAATCCCATCTACCCACGTTTGGCATATAAAGAGAAAGGTGAAGACTAGCCAGCGGATATCTATTGAGCTCCATGGTCATGAATTTCGATACAAAAAAGCCCCCCCAGTCTCGGCGGAAGTACTATATTATAGGAGGTGTTGTCCTCTTAATATTAGTCGTTGTAGGTATTGTTTTGGGTGTGGTGTTGACGCGCAAGAGTTCGGATGGCGTGATGCCAACCATTTGCATCACTGGTTTGAACGAAACTATATCGCTAGTCCCTAACGCCACTTCGACGACTTTATCCGAGCTGGAGCCATCACGTAGGTCTGGCATTAGTAATTTGGTTTCGGCAAATGCCAACACAACAGGGCTTTGTTACTCGGTGTTAAACAACCTTTACGATGTTATTCCGGACTTTTCTGGGACCGGGTATAGGGCCGGTCTGGCAGAAATTCCATCGGATATTCCGGTCGTTCACACCATATCACCCAATTCAGGCGGTGGGGATGATACCAGGCGGATTCAAGAAGCCATCAACACGGTTGCCTCTAAATCGGTGGATAAAAACGGATTCCGTGGAGCGCTTTTGCTCACCTCCGGTATATATCGCCTAGCCGACACCATAACCCTATCTTCAAGTGGAATCGTCCTTCGAGGCGACCCTAATGGGAACACAACACTGATTGGTACGTCCCCGCGTACTTACACGCTGATCAGAGCCAATGGCCCCAGTGGCGGTTTGAGCGGCTCTACCAAGTACAATATAGCCCAAACCTATGTTCCCTTAGGGGCGTTCCAATTCACGATCAAGTCAGGTGATTCGCGTAACTTTAAGGTTGGGGATGATGTGATCGTCGCTCGCAAAGGAAATCAAGATTGGATTAAAGAGATTAATATGGCTGACCTCTCCAAGAGAGATCCACCAGGGCGCCATTCCACCAATTGGACGCCATTCGAGCTGACTTTCACTCGAAAAGTTACCGCAGTGGATTATCGCTCAGGTATGATTGCTATAGATGTTCCATTGACGAACAGTATCGATAGTCGCTGGGGCGGTGGCTACATCCAGAAATATTCACTGAATCGATTGGAAAACATCGGTGTAGAGTACATCAATGCAATTTCGACCTTCGATCCTAGCAAAAAGAGCACCGTCGGTAGATCCACCGAGTATCTGAATGATGAGAATCATGCGGACAAAGTGGTTATTTTCGAAGGCGTAATGAATGGTTGGATCAAACATGTCACAGCAAAGTACTTCAACCATTTCATCGAGTTGGGCCGCAACTCCAAATGGGTTACAGTAGATTCTTGCAGCTACTCCGAGCCAGTCTCCACCATCACCGGGGGGGCCAGATACCCTTATCTGATTAACAGTGGAGCGGAGCAAATCCTCGTCCGCCACTCTACATCGTCGGAGAGTCGGCATGCGTTCAGCTACGGCTCTCGAGTGAGTGGTCCCAACGTCTTTTATAATTGCACAGCGGAAAGGGAGTATAGCACTAGTGGTAAGTGAAAGCTATCTATTGATTCTAGCTGCGAGTTCGCTTTACTGATTTACATCTTAGAACCACATATGCACTGGTCTACTGGTGGTCTGTACGATAATGTCAAATCGAACATCGCAGTCCAAAACCGAGAGTATTATGGCAGTGGGCACGGATGGTCCGGTGCAAATTATGTGCTCTGGAATACTCAAGGAGATAACACAGTCCAGAAGCCACCAACTGCATGGAACTTTGCTGTAGGTACCACTGGTAGGCAAAATAAGGGGGCTTTTGCCAATCAAGCGGAGCAAGGGTGGTGGGAGAGTTTTCAGAAGCCGGTGCTGCCTCGAAGCCTGTACCTAAAGCAACTCGAGGATCGGATTAACACATATAAAATGAAGAACAGCTCTTGATCCACCCTTTGTAAATAATCAGCGATGTGTGGGTGTTCAGCTGTTGTAACTATACGCTTGAGTTGGACCTTACACACTGTACTGTATTTTGATTAATCTTCTAAACGTTACATGGCTCCAATCGCCTCTGCCGTAGAGTATCCGGATTTGCATGAATAAAGGACAAGGCGGTTGGTGAAAACTTCAAAGATCTAGGCCCTTTCTAGATGTCATCACGATAATAAATATTGATCTACAACCCAGTGCTGAGTCAAATATAACATTCCTGGTACTGGTGCTTTCAGGAAGCCAAATCCAGCTAAATCCCATTACCTACATGTGAGAATCGAGAATCTGATAGCGATTCTTGATGCCTGGCCAGTTCTGAGCCTCTCTTGGAAAGTCACAACAAACCGATTTAGTTAGCCAAATCAACATACGCGACATCAAGACACTGCCCTTTCCCAAGCTCTCACTCACTAGCACGACTTGCTGTAAAGAGGCTATCACCCACACCAACTCTATTAATCTGACCGTTATCTTGTCCAACATTCGATACTATATAATCACATTACTCTACAGTTGTTTCATCGTCGTGGTGCAGCAGCTCATGGAGAAACACCAGCTCCTAAGCGGCAACACAGAACCAACTCACAGGCTGGTGAATTCAGTGATGGAGGATTCATAAGGTGCACCTGCAATGATTATTCGAATCCGTTCACCTTCGTTAACTGGAGAACATGTATGATCATCACCAGGGTTACGTGACCCATCTCTGGTCAGGCTGATCAACTCCCTAGCTGAGGTGGCTTTATTAAGCTGTGTCCACTGAAGGCTGGCATGAAACAAATTACATTGAGCTGTTTTTATTGGCCTCTGGTTGAGTGATGAGGAACCAGATCTTGAAAAACACAACTTACGGAGTAACCATGCACAGTCTCAATAAAGGAGTTCTTTGCAATACAAGCCTATTTGATTTTCCTTATCTGTCGCCATCATATGATATTCCCACAGATTAGACTGGCCATGATTTACTATATCAATGCTTCTCGGCACCTTCAGCCAATTTTCCGTCTAGCTTTCATTCCACTCCTTTTATCCTTGATCCTCACTTACCGGCACTAGCTATGAAAAGCATCACAAAGGCGTTCTCCACCATTATGACCCCAGGCCGACGGCTGCTTGCCTTTGCAGCTGAACGACAAATCGGTATTTTACGGCATCGTCATTCGCGTTGTTATTATCCACTAATTTGAGGTTTAGAGCTCCCCTTGGCTATATTGACTGGGATTCTCTTGGGAGATGTATTTCAGGTTCCCATCGCGGCTAAATTCCTGCGGCTACAATACCGCATTCCTGGAAAAAACACCTATGGAAAAGGATTGGATGACGCCTATACCGTCGCCTTTTGGGTTGTAATGTTTACGTTCTTGAGAGCCGCGGTGATGAAATACGTCTTTCTACCACTCACAACAGTACTGAAAATAACGGGCAGCTCGCGACGCACTCGCTTCCTCGAGCAAGCTTGGCAGCTGACGTATTTTGCATGCTCTTGGACATTGGGGATGGTATGCCCGTTTACCATGATTCTCCAGCACTGGACCTCTCTAACCTCATGACCTTTAGTATATCATGTACAATTCAGCCTATTGGTTTAATCCTCGATACTTTTGGATCGATTACCCACATGTCAACATCCCATACTTGACGAAATGGTACTACTTGGTTACAATTGGCTATTGGCTTCAGCAGTTCTTTGTCTTGGGTATTGAGAAGCCTCGCAAAGATCACGTTGTAATGACCATCCATCACTGCATCACTTGCGCTCTCTTGTTAAGCTCCTATTTCACCAATTTCACCAGAATTGGCAATGCGGTGTTGTGTATGATGGATTTTACGGATATATGGCTTTCGGTAAGGTCAAAGCGCATATTCAATCATCCGATCGGCTACTTATCTTGTAATTTCAGCTCGCCAAAGTCCAGCGCTACTGTGGCCTGGAAACGGCACCCAACGTCACATTTGGGATATTCGTCGTAGGCTGGTTGTTCTCTAGACACTATGTCTTTGCCCATATTGTTTATAGCATCTGGGCCGACCCTGATATCTACGGTGTCATCGGCTGGAATCCCGATAAAGGACACTACTTTAACAGAACTGCTCAAATGTTCTTCCTCAGCCTGTTCGCTGCACTCCAGATACTGATGCTGCTCTGGCTCAGCTCCATCATTCGCATAATCATGAAGGTCCTGAGGGGTAGCAATGCGGAGGATGTCAGAAGCGACTCTGAGGACGATAAGTATGGTTGTCTCTTCTCTCGGCCCACACCAGATACTAACTGCTTATCTATAGGGAAGAATAATGCTGGTCATGATTTGCTGAACCCCTATAGAGCAATTAATCTAGATCCTTCAGAGATATCAGCTTGTTATCACTATCCGACCCTGCAAATTAGTACTGCCCTATACCTCTTAATAACTGCCACCTGTCACATCAACAACTCTGCTGACCTATGGACCCTTAACAATGCATTTAAGGTTTATCAATTGCTGCACTCTCGTAATTATGTTTGGGAATAAATGCTTCCATAGGAGGCCACGGGATTTATACACCCAAGTGATTTCGGTGATTGACCTATTCGGATCAGTAGCATGAGTCGACATCCTGATCGAACCATCAACCGGAGGCCATCTAGAATTCTGTATTTGCCACACACAATGGCTGCAGAGCACTTGGCTACCGCCAGGTGTTTGTGACCAGGCCCACTAGCCTTTTAGATTAAGGTTGGGTAGGTATGCAGGATCTCCTGTTTTTTCCAGTGCCGTCGCTAAATCGGAGCAGCCTTAAACAATGTTACACTCGAACAGCGGATTGCTGCTGCGGACCAGGATTTGGTTCACGAACGCTTTACTGTGGATTACCGATGATAAATCCCCATTTCGATTGGACGTGCATTCAAACGATTAATATTGGTTGAACAATACATATAATCTGCACAATTCCTCAACTGTAATTAAAATTTGTATGCTCTTTCTCTTGCCAACCCATGTCAATCATTTGAAGAATTCTTACTCTGCCGTGAAATAGTTTATCATGTCCTCGTATGTTGATGACTACAAAGAAATCAATTATGGTGGTACCAACTCCTTCGGGATGTTGAAGAAGAAGCCAAGAGCCTCGCGAGCTTGCGACATCTGTCGTAAGAAGAAGGTCAAATGTGACAACGAAAAGCCTGCTTGCTCGAATTGCCTCTCTTTTGGGTATGAGTGTACTTACCTTGAGAAACAGAAGAAACGGGGACCACAACCTAATTACCCAAAGGGATTGGAGGAGCGTTTGGAGCGATTAGAATCTGTTCTTTCTAATCTGGCGAAACGAGATAGTACTCTACCTTCTGAGATCGTTGAGGAATTCCATTCTATAGAGCAATCATTATCCGATGAAAGCAATGAGGTTAGTTGACAGCTCTATTTTCCACCATAATAAGAAATTTACTCACCCTCCTTTTTGAGTAGAAAAGCGATGATTCAATTGAAGAAGGTATAAGCAAGCTTTCCATTGAAGAGCCAAAGTATTTTTCATATATTGGAAGCAGTTCAGGCTTTTATTTGCTTGATGGAGGCTCGTATTATAAGCAAGGTAGATTCCGAAACTTTGTCGAGTTGCTCTGTAAGGAGGAGCTCTATCGAGAAAGCCCATTATCACTTGGCCCAAGCTTCCCGCCACCCGAACTTCGTGAAAGTCTTCTGGATTACTACTTCAAGGTCATAAATCCGACAATCCCCCTCTTCCTGTTAGGCCGCCATGACAAGAATCTCACCGCTGGTGATGATGTGTCCGAGCTTTTGCACAATTCTATACTTGCAATCACTGCAGTTCAGATTCCTTGCGGAGATTCGTTTCCAAACCCAGAGGAGGCCTACTATGTGTCAAGAGTTTTCCACGCCAGGGCCAAGCTCATACTTGACAGGCTTGTTTCGATCCCATCGATTGGACTTCTTCAAGCGTTGATTTTGCTGGGGATGCATCCACAAAATGGGTGGATGCACTTGGGAATGGCGATTCGACTTGCTCAAGAGCTAGGCCTTCATCGAACAATAAACTCTCAAAAGCTGGAACCCCTCGAGCGTGAAAAGAGGAAATTTCTTTGGTGGAATTGTATGCTACTTGATAGAGGCATCAGCTCATTCTTGGGTCGGCCGCTAGCAATTCACGAGTCTGACTGCAATATATCACTTCCGCTACTTCCAGAAAATTTGGCCAAAGAGGCCGGTATTGATGTTGCAGATTTGGCGTACTCTCAGCGATCCGGGAAGAGTTATATCTTACATATTCGTCTCGCTCATATTACTGGACGTATACTGCGGGAAATATACACTGCGGAGAATGCTTCTCAAGGGAAAATCAAGAACAGCTTACGAGAGTTGAACAAGGCGCTAATCCAGTGGGAGGTTTCTCTTCCCAACGAGTTCAAGTACAATTTCAAGGATCCTTCACAAAACGATCAGTACACTACAATGCTTTGTTTTTTGCATTCCTACCTATTGATTGTTCTAAATCGACCTTTCCTTCCTAAAATTGGCCGCAAGGCTACAGTGGCACACCCATCCCAGCTGTTATGCGCCAAGGCGGCTAGTACGATCACTTTTTGTGCATACCACTATGCGCGAAACAACCCGCAACCGCTTAATGTCCAGAATGGGCCACTTTTCACTGCTAGCAGCGTGCACTTGATCAATATAACATCCGAAGACCCGGAATTGGTTAGGATTTCCAAGACAAACTTGAAAGCGGGTATCGAATGTCTCAGAGTCTCCGGCAAGATTTTTCTGGATGCCAAGCATTGCTTTGCTTTGCTTGAAGATCTTGTTAATTCGCAAAAGAATCTTGATTTGGACGATGTGCCCGCGCAACCCGAGCTGTACAACCCACCAAACATTGGATATGCTATAAATGCACTCAGCAAGCATATGCAGAGACATGATTCGGAATCACTGATAATCATCCCAGACGAATTCGCCGACCAAGTATTTTTGCAGGCTAACCCGTCGAATTCACCATCACCTTCCTTGTCAGCGATTCTTTCTCCAGTTAGCTCATTGATGACACAGTCATCAACCGAGCCTACTAGAGCCCACATCAATAACGACCGATTGCCAAGCGGGTCCTCGCTGAAGTCCGTTGATTCGCCGTCGTCGTATCAAACATATGAATCTCCGGCATCCCAAGCATCTGCACCAGAATCGAGCCAGCAAACGCAGCCACACACAATGAGTCATGGCAGAGCTGTAAATGCGTTGTATCCATCGCCTCCAATGAACCTGCAAGTAGACAACCATCCCAGCCAAGCATTCCCTCTACACAATTCCTCCAGCCTGTTCCCCAATTCAGAGGTGACTCTGTTCCCAGAAAATGAATTTATTTCCAACAATGAGCCGCCTTATGTTTTTGGCCAGGGTGGTCCGCCGATTGCCCACCAACAGGCCAACGAGACCATGCTGAACCCTCTGCAAATGGATTTCAATTTCGAGGAATGGAGCACTTATGTCAATCAATTTATGAACCAAACCATTCTCTGAACGGCCCCTTGATCGATTCCTCCATTCTCCCATATTTATATTTTCCCTAACGTGTCTTTAGAAGGGCCTGTATAAACCGTTTTTTCTCGATCAAGAGGAGTTTACAACCCGACCAGTAGGATCCTACCCAGAACAACGTTGATCAATATCCACTCAATTTTAATAAAACAATCGTGTATTTTAATTCAACTGCAGCACTGCTTCGTATCAGTGTTGGCAGGCTGGAACCAGATCAGGGCACATTCATCCATTTCGGTGTTCAGCAGATCACCTAAATGGATCGGTGTTTGTGGAACACCCTACAGAACCATTTCATCGTTGCACTCCTCGAAAACGCATCCAGGCCTTTCGATTTACACATGGATGATCCCACTCCCCGATAGATGAACCACCCAAACCAAATCTGCCATTCCATGGCCTAGACCAAGGGCATCCAAATCAATTGAAGGCTCTGCAACCCAGGATCGGGTGAAGGAATGGCGCTATGCCGTGAGCAACTAGACGAGTCGATTGTGTAACAAAGAACATGAGAATAGTCCTCTCCTGATGCGTATGTTAGTGTTTCGTTTATCGACCACTGGACTAAGCAAATCCACACTTTAATAATTTTGATGGCAACCTCTAACGAAAAAAATATACGAATGGAAGGGACTGCATGGTGGCCCCAGGAAAAGGCTCTGGTGTCTATTCTTGAAGTGCATAACCGTTGGAAGACAGGCATTCATACAAGCTGATGAAAGCCTTGGTGGCTTGAATGGTTGCCACGAAGTTCACTAGATATACAATGGCCCGCTTGGCCTTCTTAAATTTGGGTTCGGCTTGGAGGTATCTAGATAAAGAATATAAGCACAAAATGCCCTTTCAAACCCATAGAACGGTGGTTCTTTGGTGACAGTTTACCGTCTTTATCACCGGGATCAGGCTATTCGAGACAGGCGTTGTCATAAATGGGCTGCTCTACAACAAAGAAAAGTTACTGTTGTGGTGGACGCTTGATGTAATCACAGCCTCAGGTACTTGATGTGTTACTTGGGAATGTGCGAGTGCCGACTTCTCGATCTTTAACAGCGTTCCTGAATTGAATCGCTTCACTGGCGGAGTGCTAATTCCCTGCAATTGGATGACGGTCAAGAACATGATTGGTGTGGCTAATGCTATGCTATTGCTCTTGATAGAAGCTTACATCTGACATAGCATCCGATAGAGGGGGTGACTGCTGCTGTCTATTCACTCTCTGGGCGTGATCAACATGATGCTGCGGTTGCTGCAGACTCCGATGTGTTTGCGGCGATTCGGACAGTTTCTAAGGAGAACAGTATGAGTTTGGTTTGGGCCCCTCTCACTGCGCGCCATCTCCAAGGATATGGAAAACGCTGGACTCACCTTCTTAAACCTGGCTTTGGTGTTTTTCACCTTGACGCTAACTATCTTGACTAGCTCCTCCTTCAGGTCCGATTTTTGGACATGAGGAAAGTGCGTTTCGACGAACTGGTCCCAAGAAGCTGAATCGTACATATCGAACTTCTTCATGGTGGTGATGGCTACACGGGGATGGAGTGGAAGGAGAGGTCGCCATCAATTATGAAGATGCATGCTATCCTAGGAACTTTGGCGCAATCCTACCTCCAGTGTTGTTGTTGACGTTGGTATAGGAGGAGGCATTTTTCTCGATGTATCCCATAGCCTGTGCCGCGAACTGGCGAAGAAGCACCTTGACTTTGGCGCTTTCTTCGGAGGGAAGCTGAGAAACTGGGGAATGCGTGAGCTCTTGGTAATATTCAAGGGAGCAAATATCGATGACAAAGGAAGGATAGGTTTGATACATACCAGGGGTAAGGGCTGTGTGGGCTTCAGCTCCGCTAGCAACCGGAGGCCGAACTATCTGTATGGAGGAGGCCACCAGAGGGCTGGAGACAGTTGGGGTGGAGACTTGCGGAACAACCGAGTATTGCTTGATAGAATTGCTGATCCCTTGGTGAACAGGCCTTGGAGGAACATTAGTGCTGGGTGTCACCCCATACTGTGGTGTCAAACCAGAGATGCGTGTGCCGATTAGGGGCGAACTCAAAACTTCATTGAACTTGTTTTCGACTGTATCCAGTCGCTCATGGAGTGTACGGAATTCGAGGGTTATTTGAGAGAGAACGGTTGCTTGAAGTTCATCAAGCTGCTGCCTTAACTGAGTGCTAGGGTCATCTTCGAAACGCACATCAAAGTAGTGATTTGTCGAAGTAATCGAGCCATGCACATTGTTGCCAGTGGGTTGTCCGGAGTATTCCATACTATATCGCAGAGTCTCTCTGACGAAGACTCCTCAACAGAAACAGCGGCCAAGTAACCAAAAGCAACCGATACGGGCGGCCAAAAATCGTGTTCGACTATTTAACAAGGTGTGACCCACATACATCTCTTTTGGGTGCTCTGGTAGTGCCAATAATCCCTATTCCTTATTTATACACCCTAATATAAAGCGTTGAATGAAGAATAAGAACTTGAAGTTGACGTTCTGATTAACTAGATACCAATTCTAGATGAATTTGATTCCGATTGAGTAAATGGCTTAGATATCAAGAGATAGAGATTTCGTTGTTAGGGCGATGATAGTTCGGGTGTAGACGCCAGTGCATGCAACATAAGCGTACATGTGCCAATCTGGATGAAACCTTTGCGTTACGCTTTGTGCCTACACTGTAATGACCAGTCCTGATGGTAATTGGAGCGGCCAAAGACCACAGACATATGAGGGATGGGCAGCCCCAAATAGCGGATGCTCCTATAACGTGCTGGCATCCGCCTGCCACCTTCACGATACGCGGCTTGAGCATTGGCTTGCACCTTTGAAGCCAACAGCTAGCCACACTGTGCATCACGGCAGAGTCCACCATCGTTGTGTCTGCATGGGAGCATCGTGATCCCTTAAACGCAAGTTGTCACACCATGAGGTATCACAGATGGGCGATTCAGGCTCCATCACCAAGCTGGCCAAGATAACCTTCGTGGGTGCTCTTCCTGGCTGGCCGTGCCAACCAAGTTATCCAACCTCAATGAGTATTTATGTGACCATTCGTGGATTTATACGCAGTTTGCACCTCCATTTGTCGCCAAAAACGGGTATAGCGGTGTCGAGTTGGATAAACAAACACCCCGGTAAGCGCTGACCAATCAAGAAGTCTGCATTGAATATGAGGCCTTGTTTTCCCAGAACCTCAGAGAAGGTTCTCCGATGGTAGGCAAAACTCTGTTCAACACAATGACCATGTCCAACCGTCTCAGCAGCATTAAGGTCCCCGGTGAAGATCATTTACGCAGTGTATGATTTTGGTGGAAGAATCGCAGTAGAATAGCACCTGTTGGGACTCCACCCATCAACCAATGAGGCATCTGGCCAGCTGATTTTCGTAAATCATGAAATGGAAATTTTATTGTTTTTATGTTGAATTTGCTCATTCCCTCTCAAAAGATTGGTTAAAACATCAAGTGTCTGAGCCCAAGAGCGACCAATACTCGGTTGACATACAGTTTTCGTATCTTTCTGGCAATATCCAAACAGAGTGTTCATGTCGTCTTCCAGAACACTTGGTCGCCAATTCGAGGCAGGTGCCACTTCACCTCCAGAGGTACTGACTTCAAAATACCATGCCATCACGCCCTCCAACTTGCCTGACATCGTCTGGGTTGAACGCAAAGGAAAATGGTGGCCCGGAAAGGTAGTGTATTCTCCAGTGACGACTGTCACATTATCTGCAGTCATCTATATCACAACTTCGACTAGATACTAGGTGATCGATCAAAAGTGCCCTTGAAGATTCAGAAGTTCTCCCATAGAAAGTGGGTGTTTTATATACGGTCCTTCCCCAATCACTCCTGAACTTACTCTTTTGCACAAAACCGAACACAGAGGTGAAATCGTACGTCTTGGTGCCCCGAATAAGAACAATATTCAGCCGTTTCACTGCTTGCAGGCAGACGAGTTCATCAAACAGTGGAAGGGTTGCGAAGCAGAGAAGGAATTTAAAGTCGCTCTATCTTTGGCACGAGATGCGACACTTAATGGCGATGAGCTGCCCTCCATGGTAGACATATTGAACACAGCGATTCCTCGCTCGACTAAAGGCTCGTCAAAAGCTGGCACCAAGGGAAACCTTGCCACTCTTTTGCCGGAGCTATCTACCTTGGACGAGGATGATTTGCCCACCATGGACAGCGCTCTCAGACTGTCCTCCAAAAGCTGCCAGAAAAGCCAGGAAAATGACGACTTTGTATCTCCACCCAAGCCCAACCGAGTCGAGCGGAGTCAACGAACCCGAATCCTCAAAGGAAACCAAGAAATCCGAAAGATCGAGGGCTTGGTCAGAATGCCTTCTCTTTCTGAGCTCACGGATATCGAGCCTAGCAGGAAGGAAAAGACTAACGTAGCGCAATGGCGCAATATCTACGGACCCACATCCATCACAAGGTATTCCAAGCCTTTGCCCGCGGAAACACAGACCAAAAGCAGCAAAAAGAAACTACGAGAGACAAGCTCTAAGAGTAGGGACTCCAAACCAAGATCTTACCTCACAGACGAGGACGACGACGACGATTTTGCTTCGTTTTCGCTCAAGAAATCTGAAGCAAAGTCTAAAGCAAATGCCAGCTCGACAAGATCGTCATCGAAACCCCACAACAAGGAGAATGATGGGATCAAAGGTAGACTACTGAAGAGTCTTGAGAAGGGTTCAACTAAAATCGACAACAAGAAAGAGAAGAAGAAAAAGCTACATGGCCGTGATGGCACTACCACGGAAGATAGATCGCCCACTGCAGGATGCAAGCAGGGCGGTCTACACACTAATCGGAGCTCAATTCGAAAACCCACACGCGACGATCGTGACGAGTTGTCGTTGAGACCTTCACGAACAGGCAATCCAGAAGCATCTCATTCCAAAAGAAGAACACCTGCCTTCTCGGACAGTGACTCGGAAGCCGAGAAGACAGTAATCAAACCCCGAACCATCATCAAACCACGGGTTATCAGACACAAAAAGCCGTCGGATGAAGCGTTTTTGGCTGACAACAGCTCCACAAACAGCTCGGCTGAAGCAAGTAAGCTGTTTCCCTGCGTGCGTGCTTCGATCTCGCCATACTCACCTATCGTCTCACAGAAACCAAGAAGTCAACAGACGCTTCGCCGAAGAGCTACAACCCTCATACCTACGACAGCGGTTTAGGGTCCGACATCTCGCAACAGAGTCCAATTTGCGAACTCTCATTTGAAAGGTAACACAAAGCTTCTGTCTACTTAGCTCTCTCATTATTAACGCTTATATAGCCAAGCGATTCTGAACGAGGATCCTGATTTCGATCTGGACACTAGGTACGTATGCCCTGATGACCGCCTGCTTGCTTCCAACTAAAGATCCATCTTATTGCAAGTATTATGATCCCTGGGGAACTTTGCTTGGCATACCTGAAGTCGAATCGCTCCTATTTCCCAGGCAAGATCATTTCGTACAAGAGACCAAACAAATACAAAGCCCAGCTCTATGATGGGCAACGCAAAACCCTGTCGCGCAACGAGTTTTTTACCATCTACGAGCCTGAATTCCAGACCTGCCCAGTAAGTATGGCCACGTGAACCCGAAAGACCGGAGCTGTGTTACTAACGGCGATTTTGGACCAGCTGGGAGACTTCACCCTCGAAAAGGAAGACCCCGAGTACGAGAACCCATCGCTAAGGAGACAGGTCATGTCGTATGAGGATGACCTGATCAGAATCATGTGTGGAGATGACAAGAACAGCTGGCGCTACGACAAGTTTTTCAGGAGCCTTCGCGAGCGCAGAACGCTGGCCCATTACATCAGCCGAGGGCCCTTTGGAATCAACGATTTCCATTTCATCTCGCGAGTGGTAAAGCAGATGTTCTTGGAACAGTATGATATCGAAGGCGACCTAATGAGCTCCGAAGGGCTCGATTTCATGGAGGTTAAAGTAAAGCATCTGGCAATTCATCCCGACCTTTCCAACCCCAAAATCCTACAGCTCTTTTGTGACGATGTGTTGCACCCGGAAGTCATCATTCGGTTGATCATGGCTCGGGAGAAATCGGATTATGGAGAGGCTGAGCAAGCGATGCTTCACGGCTACATAGATTCAAGATGGGTTGAGCAGGTTATGGCAGCTCGACACTCGTTCGTAGATGGCCGGATTTCTCTGGGGGAAAAACACGGATTCTTCGTGGACGAGGATGATTAGAATCTCGTGGCTTCACTTGACTTCCTACGTCTGCCCCGTCGATCCTATTGTAATACCAATTTCGCGTCGTTGCTTGCTCGGCAATCTGCACTGAACTGTCTATAGCTTCATTCACCTATTTCTACGAAGCAATCATTTCGAAAACCATCCTGAATATTTACTTAGCTTCGCTTGTGCCATCGTTGACATCTTTTGTAATGTAAATATCTGGACACGGCCTTATTGCGCGTCCATGAATAGAATACACCAAGTACCAATCGAATACATTGCTTTAGTAAAGCCGCCAACCTTGAAAGTGGGCGCGAAGCTGCTGGGCTTTGTTGACTACACTAAGGGGTTTATTTATTATCCTTCGGTATTGCCAGAAGTAAGCAGTTGGCTGCATGTGTCTTGCGACGCTCGATGCATACATATCAATCCATAACTGTTGGAGGGAACTTTAGACCTACCAATTGTCCCCCTACGTTTGGCATTTCCATGATGTATTGCCGTTTGAAGTCATGCAGTGCTCAAATGATCTCGTATACAAACTCTTTAGACGTCTCTGAGCACACTTTTGCTGCTCAAACACCTTACCAGCGAATTCCACTTCACTTGCTACCAGAAGTCCCGATTTGCTTTCGAACACTCCTCTACCAGGCCATTGTAACCATGTCCATCCATCAGTATCTAACCAAGGAGCCACTGCGTCTTGGCAAAATCGTAGGGCATATTCTCTGCATGATAACGAGCATGAACTACATGGAGAAGCCAGATTCATTGATCAACGTTGTAAATAACCCATCATAGTTTACAGCTCATCAAAATACTGGCGCCGTGATTCGTGGTACGGAGAATATCCTAAGCCATATGGACCGTCATCAACAATCAGGTCAATTCACTACACTATAAAAGACTACATCTCGAACATGCAGGCCAATATGAGCACACAAGCTTATCAATGATTGATAAGCGTTTATACCGAATTCAATCAGATTCAACTTCAATCATCGACATTCCGAATCTACCGGCACTAATCGTTTGATGGGTGTTTGTGAATCCTAGATTCAAATCCACCCCATTCTCGCGGAGTTAATGTTGTACAATGCTCCAGTGATCAGGCTCTACGGTCCCCAGCAACTTGCTCGCCACATCCGCGTCATGGAGATGAGTGGATCTAAATCAGTCGCTTTCTAGTAACTTCCATGACGCAAGACTAGTTCGGCGAAGATTCAAATGCTACTCAACAGAAAATGGTGGTGTGGCTTACCTCGTCATCGCTAGGCAGTCCAATTAGACCTGCACATCCCTGCGTGGTTCTCTCGAGAGTCATGAAACCAACCCCATCCGCTGCTCCCAGACAACTTCAACCAAGTCCGAGTGTTATTCATCGCTGATCATATCTGTGAATCCGCGCATTTATGATCAGCCTAGATTTATGCGTGGCAGATTCATTAGAAAATAGCGAGCCGTTTCAATCATCAATGCTAGTAATCGATCCGGATTATATATTATGTTTCCTTTCTTGTAACGGATCTTTCAATGCTAGGCCGTGGTAATTACCGGCTCCATTGGCCCAATCCAGGTATAAAACTAACGTAGGGCCCGATGGGGTGAGCCATCCTCCTTTTCGACAATTTCCTATCATGTCCAATAACCTTAGCAGCAAACTTGGCGTTACTGACGTCGATGTCAAGGGAAAGAGAGTCTTGATTCGTGTTGACTTCAACGTCCCCTTTGCCGACGGTAAAATTAGCAACAATCAACGTATCGTTGCCGCCTTGCCTACCATCAAGCATGTTCTCGACAACGGTGCCTCGGCAGTTATCTTGATGAGCCATCTTGGTCGTCCTAATGGCCAAGCAGTTTCCAAATACTCCTTGAAACCTGTTGCTGAAGAGCTCAGCAAGCTTTTGGATCGTGAGGTGACCTTCCTCAACGACTGCGTTGGTGCCGAGGTTGAGAAGACCTGTACCGAAGCCAAGGACGGCAAGGTCATTCTTTTGGAGAATCTTCGTTTCCATATCGAGGAGGAAGGTTCCTCCAAGGATAAGGAAGGCAATAAGACCAAGGCCTCTTCTGAATCTGTCAAAGCATTCCGTGATTCTCTTACCAAACTCGGCGAGATCTATGTCAACGATGCTTTCGGAACGGCCCACCGTGCCCACAGCTCTATGGTCGGCGTAGATCTCCCAGTCCGCGCTGCTGGCTTCCTTATGAAGAAAGAGTTGGACTTCTTCTCCAAGGCCTTGGAATCCCCTGAACGTCCATTCCTTTCCATCCTTGGTGGCGCCAAGGTATCTGACAAAATCCAGTTGATTGACAATTTGCTTGACAAAGTCGATGGCATGATCATTGGTGGAGGCATGGCATATACTTTCAAGAAAACTCTCGAAAATGTCGAAATCGGAAACTCCTTGTTCGACAAAGCTGGTGCTGAGATCGTTAAGGACCTTGTTGAGAAGGCCAAGAAGAACAACGTTCAACTTTATCTTCCAGTTGACTACGTGACTGCCGATAAATTCGACAAGGATGCCAACACTGGCTACGCTACTGACGAGACCGGTATCCCAAGTGGCTGGCAAGGTTTGGATTGCGGTGAGAAGAGTAACGAAATCAACCGCAAAGCTATCTTGGAAGCCAAGACTATCCTCTGGAATGGCCCACTCGGAGTGTTCGAATTCGAGAAGTTCGATAAGGGCACCAAGGCTGCCCTTGATGCCGTCGTTGAAGCCACCAAGAATGGTGCCACTACCATTGTTGGCGGTGGTGATACTGCTACTGCTGCCAAGAAATGGGGACAGGTGGATAACATTAGCCACGTCTCCACTGGTGGAGGTGCCTCCTTGGAATTGTTGGAGGGTAAGGAACTTCCTGGTGTTGTAGCTCTTTCTTCCAAATAAGTTTGATGGCCATCCAGCCTCCACAATTTTGTATTTGCTATCACTTGACCAAATATTCCACTGAATGTACTTATTGAGCATTGCTTTGAGCCTAATCTGTCATAAAGTATGAGATTTAAAAGGAAAGGAGCGTATTATCCAACACTCACCAAATCCAAATCCGGGTGCAGTTGATAAAGTTCAAGGTTCCTCTAATTTTTACATATCCAGATATGGTGCGGCGTGGCAGGGTAGGAAATCCCCATTCCTCACCACATTTTATCGCTGGAAAGCACAATCCCGTGTTTCCAACATCCTTTCGAATACTTGCCGAATCCCTTTGCTAAGAAGTCTGGCACAGGGTATGACATTAGCGAGCAACAGATGGAGGTTTTGCCAAGGTACGAATCGAACGAAAAGTGCTGCTGGCCTTGTAATCATCAACCATCATGATTCCCACTCATGGTACATCGAGTACAATGAGGGGCAAGTAAGGGTAGGTGACGAACCCGGGTGCTTGAGGGTGATCAGGAGCCACATGGTGGTGGTTTTTGTTGGAAACAAATGGATTGCCCCCGGGTGGTATTCTATTGTTTGGCCCGAGTTTGGACTTGGCCGAATCAGGTAGAGAATTGGCACCCTTCAATGACTCCGAGACGTTTCCAAAATCCTAGTTCCCCTTGCATCGGTTTTCACCGGTTGCCTTACCGGGCTAAAGCAAGGTTCGGGTAGGACCTTCCGATTGCATTTGAATCTGGTTCCGGCCAGCCGAGGCGCAAACCTTTGGGGGGGGGGGAGGGATTATTTACCGGATTTTTGGTATGTCCTCCCAGTTTTCACTTCGCAATCCCCTGGATTTTGGGATAACGGACTTGATGTTTGGTCGGCACACTATCGGCCAATCCCTCAAATTCGTCCAGTCCTGGGAGTTATTGAATCCCTTCTACTCATCCAACTAGCCCCGGGCATGGTATCTTCTTGGGTACCAGATCGTAGTTTGCATAAGTTCATCTGGACCTTTGTATTCCTCTCAATGCCACAGGATGATATGAGTGCATGATCTCTGAAAATCCATGAAATGAACCTCCTCACGGGTGTTTCACGTGTGGTGATTCGAAAGCCAAATGCTGCTATTGCTCATTGCGCATCTGTCTCAAGATGCAGGCATACCTGCTGAGATGGACATACCTCCATCAAGGTGACACCCAGTTTCAGGAGGAGATGCTTGCCAAGTTGCTATACCCCTTGTATTATTGGCAGTGTATACATGTGGGCAACATACAATCGACATCACCCAATTGACACCTGGATATTGACATAATACCCCGTTGTATCTCACCAGTATAGTGCCATCAACTTGATGCTTACCCCCAGAACTCTCACAGCAGGTTATGGGCGCCAATATACTGTTACAAAATCTGCAGCCATACCTAAACACTCCATTGACTTGGTTGCCTAGGCCATAGTCTATGTATCCTAGAATATCCTGCCCATATTCTTTGTTGGGATTTACCCAATATATCTCACCAAAAGATCAGGTACCCTGTGTGGGTTATTACTGACTGTACTTGGTGAGTGGGAGAGCTTGTAGGTCAAGTCAGTACCACTTGGTTCAGAATAGCTTCCGATAGAAGGTAGCAAGGTAATAAAGACTTCTGTTTATTTTGTCCAAATCTCGTTGTTCTTCCTGGTTCAATTGGGTAGATATATATATCACTTGGGGGGGCTTAGACAATAGACAATGTGTTATAAAATAGGGGTGTGAACACCTTCCTGTTATGGTAAGTGTTCTAACTAGATAAGGGCAGGGATAGGAGGGGAGGATGCGTGGGGGAATCATAGGGAGGGTACTGGAGGACTTTGGGTAGGACTCTGGAGGGAACTCTTGGGAGAACTCTTGGGCAAAGAGTGGGTACTACATTGAGTACTCACATATCCCGGGGGTTAAGTGGGAGCTTTGTCCTCAAAGTTCTTTGACTAACTCGCTTCTCCAGGATCGATTTTGTTTACAGAGCATGGGGAGTCACCGTAGTACCATTGCTGGTTGTCACTTGCGAGGGGATCGCGGGCAAGTACCTGATACCATTTGGCGGCCAAGTGGGGTGCGGCCTGTGTTGCTTGAGGGATGTTTTCCACAGAGCCAAATAGTTGGCAAACCATAGGGTTCTGGGTAAGTTCCTCAGGAGGGTTGGAGAACAAGAAAAGGTGCAATAGCGCGATAAAGTCTTGCTTCATTATCTTGCAAACGTTATCGGGGCTTGTCCTTTTTGTGTTCAATATGACAGCGGGGGACCTTTTGAAGAGGGCGTACACTCGGTTGGCAGTCACCCATTGTCAATAACGAGTTTTTGCTTCTTCCAAGACGTATTGTAGTTCTTCCGTAGAAACTGTGGTGCAATCGAGGCGCTTTCGTACTTGCCTCATGGTTTCTACAGAATCCGCGGCGGTTTCTTCGGCTTCTTGGAGTTGGACTTTGTACTGATTCCTGAGTTGTCCTATGGTAAACCACTGTAATAGTTGTAACACAGCAACTTGGTGGATTGCATGGGTTAACTGGCCGGTGTATTTAATCCGTTCGCGTATCTTCTCTAAGATGGTTCCTTCTTGGAAATGTGGTTCGAGATGTTCGCGAATTTCTCGGAGGAGTCCTTTGATCGGGAGTTCTACTTCTGGTGCTCTTGCAGCTCGTACCAGGTCTGCGAATACCTCAACAACCGTGGTACCTATTAATGGCAAGTATGCAACGAAACAGGGGGGCTCTCAAGGTCTTGTGAGGGCGCGACAGTTGATTCCTTGTGTCTTCTGTCTGACTGTGTCCAGTATGGATACGGGAATCAGCGCGGTGTCCTTCTCCTTAATGATCAAGGAACCTCCTCTTAGGTGGTACACGGTCTTCTTGGGTAGTATCTCCATGCTTTGTATTGGCGTGGGTAACTTGTCTTGTCCCTCTCTGATTGTGTCTCGTATTAGCGTGACTGCTCCGGCAAACGACTCTTCATAGGTGGCTCTTGTTGTACATAACGCTCGTACCATATCTCTTAACACTTGCAGGTCGGTTTTGTTTTCGATATCATCTTGGTTCTTGCTAGTGGGAGGGGTATCGCCAGTTTTGGGTGAACTGTTTCCTTCGGTGCTTTCCATATGCATTCTTTTGTTCTCCCCTTTGGGCAAACTCCCTCGCGCATATTATTTGTACCTATATTGACTAAAATCTCCTCTAATAAACTTTGAATGTATCCCGTGTCTTCCTCTATCCTTGTCCTGATAATCGTTTAATCACACTTCGGTCTCAGTGATGATCGGTGGATCATCATGAAACGGTTTCAGATGGGCTGGCGCTACGTTGCTGATTGTCTTATTATTCAGGGTGATGGTGTACTTTGGTCCGTGGTCCAAACTGATAACGGTGCATGGGCCAATCCATTGGGGTGTAAATCGTGGGCGGAACTTGAGGCCTGCAACGGTTTGGTCGTACCACACCTTATTGCCTGGTTTCCACTTTTGTCTCGTTAGTTTCTCATTTTTGGGTGGAGGGGGAAGGTGCTTGTCGACATTTTCAAATACTTTTATGTATAGGTGGGCGATACGGTGTATCAACCTTTCTATATAGTCGTTATGTGTTGTCAGGGGGACACCTACGCGGCCGTGAAGACTTGTTTCACGCCCATCATTTTGCACAGGTGGGCCACGGTGTTGTTCAGGAAGGAACCACCATTGTTGGACAGGAGTATCTGAGGATATCCATGTCGGCAGATGAGGTGTTCTAGAATGAATCGGGCGGTTGTCTTCTGATCTTTATTGCGGACGGCTTGGGCTTCTACCCATTTTGAGAAATAATCAGTAGCAATTATTATGTATTGTTCTCCTTTCTTTGTTTTCATAAAGGGGCCAACAAAGTCGATCCCTACTTGGTGGAAGGGCAGGTCAACCGGTATTGGTGCAGTTGTCCCTATCTTCTGACTCCGGTTGAATCTTTTGCAAGTGGTGCATCTTTGTAACGTATTTGTAACGTCGGTCATCATTTTTCGCCAATAAAACGTTTTTCTTAACATCTTATATGTCGTTAGGGGGTTAGCGTGTCCTAATGACATATGTCTTTCTTGTATGATTTCTTCACGGGCTGCTAGTGGGGGTACCTTGGCTCTGGACTGTCCTTGGAGGAACCATAGTTGATTTTCTTGTACTTTGTACTGACACCATTTCCTTCGAAATTCTCTCTTCTGTTTGCTTGTAACGACGTGTTTGGGATACCTCCCTTTCTTTTTAAAGCAGATTACGTCCTTGTACTCATCACTGACACGTATTTGGCAAACGGGATAGCGACTGAGGAAGTCTGCGTCCTGGTGTTTCTTGCCAGCGCGGTGAACTATTTCAAAGTTGTATTGCTGTAGTTGTAGGGCCCAATGTGCTAGTTGGCCGGTAAAGTCTTTAGTTTTCATCAGCCAGACCAGTGCGCTGTGGTCCGTTACTATCGTGAATCGGCAACCATGTATGTATGTATGGAATTGTTTAATTGAATAAACAACAGCCAGACATTCTATCTCGGTAACGGGGTAGTGGCGTTTGTGTTTGTTTAGCAAACGGCTCACGTAACCGATCGGGTGGAATTTGCCGGGTTGGTGGTATTGTCCCAGTACGGCGCCTATACCGGTGAGGCTTCCATCACAGTTAATAAAAAATCTCGCATCCCAATTGGGAAATTGTAACACTGGCGGTGACGTCAGGGAATGTTTCAGCTGATCAAATGCTCTCTTTTGAGGCTCCGACCATACAAAACACTGGCCCTTTTGCGTCAATTTGTATAGGGGGCTGCTATCGTCGCAAAGTTTTTGACAAAGCGGCGATAGTAGCCGGCTAATCCTAGGAATCCCAACACTGCATTAATGTCCTTTGGTGCAGGTGCATTTTGAACGGCTTTCAGGAGTGACATAGATGGGTATATTCCATCTGCCGAGATCTCGTGGCCCAGGAACAACAATTTTGTATACAGGAAATGGCACTTCTTGGGATGTAGTTTGAGTTGGTTCTCGAGGAGGGATGTCAGGATACGTTGCACATTGTGTATATGTTCTTCTACATTGGGGGAATATATCGTGATGTTGTCCAGATACACAAGGGCGCATTCCCATTGTAGATTTCCTAGCACTTTGTCGATCATCCTTTGGAACGTAGCGGGGGCATTGCACAAGCCAAAGGGTAGTTGGTTCCATTTGTATAATCCAAACAATGTTATAAAAGCGGTTTTGGGTCGATCTTCCGGGGCTACTTCTACTTGCCAATACCTGGAGATTAAGTCAAGAGAGCTAAAATATTTAGCTCCAATTAATCTGTCCAAGAGGTCGTCTATTCGCGGTAGCGGATACACGTCCTTCTGGGTGACGGCGTTCAATTTCCGGTAGTTGATGCAAAAGCATTGCTTTCCGTCTTTCTTTGGGACTATCACTACGGGGGAGGCCCACGGAGACTGGCTCTCTGTAATGATGTCGTCTTTTAATAAAGTTTCAATCGTATCTTTGATATAGTCTGTGTCAATTTTCAAATTCCTATAGGCTTTTTGCTTGATGGGGTATTTGTCGGCAAGGTGGATTTGGTGATATACCCCAGGTATATGACCAATTACTTGGTTCTTAGAGAATACTTGGGCAAGCGGACATATTCCTTCTAGGAATTTGTCTTGTAACGTAGGCGGTAGACCGGGGTCCACATCTAGTTTGGGGAGTTCTTCTTCTGGTTCTTTGTTTGGAGGTGGTCCTTGGTCGTTTCCGTCAACTTCCTCTAAGTTTAACAATGGCACTCCTCTAGGCAATGTCACCATGTGTTGCCTGTTGTTAACCACTAAGCATTTCAGGCTTTGCGTTTCAAATTTTGGTGGTATCCATACTTTAGGGATCAAGATTCCTTCCAGTTGCTCGGATGCTTTTGCTGCGGTTATCATTCTTCCGCTCATTGAATAAGCTATTGGTGTTTCTAATGAGATCGCCGTCTCACTGGCAGGTGGTATTTTTATCACCTTTTGTGTGATGATCGGAGAGTGCGATGGTTTCACCTCTTCGATTGTCACACTGTTGCTACGCGCCTTGCTCTCATCGGTGATATGAATCAGTGGGATACTCTTGGTATCCCACCTGAGTTCAGATGCACTGTAAAGTATATCCATCTTATGTTGGATAAACCAACTCTCGCCAATGAGTAAGTTGTTGGCTGCGACGGGTAGGACCACGACATCTTGGCGTATTATCAAGTTGCCTAGCTGAATGGGGCAATTAGGCACCACAACTACCGTTGTATCCAGTTGGTCATTCGCTAGCCGTACTCAAATGGTGTCGTTGGGGACTATATTTAGTTTTAGACGTTTTGCTAATGACTCTGACATGATGAACATAGAGGATCCTGTGTTGATAAGGGCAAGAATCTCCTTATTCTCTATACGTACCTTTACATATGTACCTTTATTCCGTTTTTGCAGGACCGTCTGGTTGACATGGAGGGTTGTTATCTCCTTCAATCCCTCTATCAGTTCCTTGACTAGAGCCGGGGCCAGTCCCAGTAAATTGGTTATTGGGAGGGTTGCCTTGGTTTGCTCTAGTACCTTCATTATGGGGAATAGGCCATGGGAAGACGTGCTAGCGTACTTCGTTCGCTTTAACACTTCTTCCCAAGGTTCATTCCGTACTTCTTCACCTAATTCCGCGCTCTTTCCTTTTGACGGAACCTCTACTACAGGTTCCTTTGCCTCCTCTCTAGAAGCATCATGTTGACGCTTCTTCTTCCGCACTTCAATTGTCCTGATTGGAGGGCTTAGATTGACTGAGTCCTGTTGGCCTCCTGGCAAGGGACTCTGTCTTTTGATGCCTTCTTCTCTTTTGTGTCCGGTACGGCTTCTCTTCCGTACCGTTTTTCATATTCATGGGCCCGGTGACCTACTTCTCCACACACATAACACGGATACTGTCGTCGTGGTTGTTCCATCTGTTGGGTCAGGACTTGAACCTGGGCCTTTAGATCTACAACAGCTTCCCAGAGTTTATCACCTTCTTTGGGGACTTCTTGGACATTGTTGATTGAGAGTTCTTGGACCTTTTGCCGTAATTCCTCTAACTCACGGTCTTTTGGGGAGGCAATTTTTCCTTTCTTACGGGGGATCCCTGTCCTTCGATCATTTGTATCACTATAGGGTAGCCCCCATAGCAAGATGACCCCTTGTACTTGTTCGACCAACTCTTGCAACGTTTTACATCCCTGTTGTTCTTCGGACGCCCTACGTCTTATTTTGTTGTCTAAGCCCATGATGTAATACCTCATGAGCTGTTGTTTGGCGATTTCGTCCTTCGGGAGACATCGAACTCATTGGAGAAACAGTTCAGTGTAGGCTTCATAGCTTTCACTGCTTTTCTTCCGCAAGGACAGTAGAAGGGCTTCGTAGTGGTATCCTTTGGCATATAGAAAGCGTGTCTTGTAGGCTTCTTCTAGTGCATCCCAGTCATCTTTGACTGCGTCTTCCAACCCATAATGCCATTGCCATGCTGACCCTTCCATATGTCTTGCGAACTCTCTTGCTTTCTTATCGTCGTCCCATCCTGCATCAACCGCAACTCTCTCAAACTTATTGAACCACTCAAGGGCTCTCTCTCTCTTTCCCTTGTATGTTTTTAGTTTGATTGTAGTAGTCATTACCTCACTTGTGCTTATTTCCGCAGAGATGGCACCAAATATGTGGGTTATTACTGACTGTACTTGGTGAGTGGGAGAGCTTGTAGGTCAAGTCAGTACCACTTGGTTCAGAATAGCTTCCAATAGAAGGTAGCAAGGTAATAAAGACTTCTGTTTATTTCGTCCAAATCTCGTTGTTCTTCCTGGTTCAATTGGGTAGATATATATATCACTTGGGGGGGCTTAGACAATAGACAATGTGTTAAAAAATAGGGGTGTGAACACCTTCCTGTTATGGTAAGTGTTCTAACTAGATAAGGGCAGGGATAGGAGGGGAGGACGCATGGGGGAATCATAGGGAGGGTACTGGAGGACTTTGGGTAGGACTCTGGAGGGAACTCTTGGGAGAACTCTTGGGCAAAGAGTGGGTACTACATTGAGTACTCACACCCTGGACATGCAAATCTTAGTAGTTGCCCAAAGCCTCCCAAACTCTCCATATATACTCTTTGGACCTTTCTAAGTATAGTGTATGTATTATCTTTGCCAAGATAAGCTTCCAATATAACTGGAGCCCTGACAGAAATTTTTGAGGTAATCCCATGTGAAGGCCATCAGAAAAATTGGATCAATCTTACTTAGTGTAGGAGGGTGGTTTGATTCCCATCAGAATCACCTTTTCTTACTACCCCATCTAATCCAGCTGTTTTCTCTTTTTTTTTTTGCTTCAATTTGATCACGGTCTTTTGCTATTGGTCACATGCTTACTCAACACTATTTGATCATGGATCATATATGTGCGCTGTGAATTATCTCTTTGTTTATTGGCTTATTTTTTGCAGATCTTCAGCCAGTCCTCTATATTCACTTGTACCTCCTTGTACTTATACCCTATATCTACTGTGTTTCCTACATCACACTTCACCATTAGTTCTAGCATAATCCGCCACTCTGCAAGTTTAGTTAAGTCAAAACTTTTCTTCCACTTGTCTGGTGAATACACTGCAGTTTGATGCCATGCTTCATTGATGATTTCCAACACATCTTGCTTTTCTATCTGTGCAGTGTTCAGCCTTACTTTTGCCAATTTCAACAATAAACCTTGGCACACTTGAAGTGCATTGACCTTGAAGTTGCATGTAAAGAACTGCTGAATTTTCTTTGTTTGTCTGTTGCTCTGCCAGAATTCCACTGTGGGCATCTCTATGCCGTAATCTTGCTGCATGCCTAATAGTTTTCTGACAGTAGGAATCTCCACTTTGTCTATCACTGATTATCCAGTTCCTGAGGTACTCTTGTTCTCTTCTGCTCTCTCTTGGTCTTCTACCATATCTCCTATGGCATCTGACCAGTTTTCAGGGCATAGAGTAGGGTCATATGCTGCAACTTCATATTCATGCTGTGCAGCTTGGGGCACTTTGCTTTGCACCTGGTCAGTTGTCTCTCCCACAACTTGACTCTCTTTCCTGCCTTCATACCATGGGAATATTGCTTTGCTTTTCCCTTTGCTGCTCTGTTGCTCTTCAATTCTTTCCTTGCCAAGAGTACTCTGGTGTTTGGTCCTTTCTTCAATCACCACTCATTGAGTAGGTGGGTGCTTGCTTGAAGGTCCTTGGCTCTGCCCCTGACCTTTATGCTGCACTTGTTTGGAGCTCTCTGGTTGGGAAGCATACTTATCTGTGGGATCTTGCTCCAGTGTGACTCTCATGGTCTTTTGGTCCCATGGGTGGATCTTGTTGTAAGAATCTTGGAGATACTGGAGGTGACTGGAAGGACAAGTAGATTATGTGGTTTTCACTTAATGATTTATTGAATGTAAAAGTAGTATCTATACTTTTACATGGTCTTGGCATAACAAACACATAGAATAGGCTAAGGAAGGTCCCAAGAACATTCACTTGATGATTTATTCAATGTAAAAGTAGTAGTTATACTTTTACATGGCCTTGGCATAACAAACACATAGAATAGGTTAAGGGAGGTCCCAAGAACATGTATGCAAAGTTTGGAGCTGTTTGGACAACTTATCTAATTTTCATGTTCTTGGTAAATATTCTACGTAAATCCTAACAAGAAATTTAGTTAGTATTCTCTAGGATTTGAAGTTAATGATCTAAGTGGCTAAGTTTGGTGAATATTTAGGTGGAATTACAAATTTTTACAACACTCCCACTCAGCTAAATGCTCATACTGACTTGTCCTAATTTTGACCTAAGATATTCAAACTTGTTTCTAGCTAATTGTTTGGTAAATATGTCTGCAATCATTTCATCTGAGGGGCAGTAAACTAAGCTAACTAAGTTACTCTCTATAGCTTCACGTATGAAATGATGTCTAATATCTATGTGCTTGGTTCTAGCAAGAAAAGTCAGATTTCTACCTAATTGTATACATGCTTGATTATCTTGAAATAAAGTAATAGATGTTTTTTGACATAGGCCTAAATCTGCAAAAGGCTTTCTTATCTGCATTGCTTCTTTTGTAGCTTCACAGGCTGCTATATACTCTGCCTCTGTGGTAGGGAGTGTTTTGGTTGGTTGCTTTCTTCAATTCCATGAAATTGCCCCTTTACAATAAAGAAGGGTGTATGCTGTGGTGGATCTTTGGTTTTTTAAATTTTGTCCCCAATCAGCATCAGAGTATCCCACAAGATCCTGTTCTGAATCCTTATAAGTGTATCTTAACCGCTATCAGCAGTTCCTTTTAGGTATCTAAAAATCTGCTTAACTGCTGCAAATTGATCAGATCCACAGTTATGACTATGTTGGCTGACAACTCCCACTGAATATAAGATATCTGTACATGTTCCAAGCATGATACACATCAGACTACCAGTCATAGAATGATAAGGAAAGTCAGGGCTTTCAGATGGCACCAAGCTCTCTTGACTTGGTTGAGTTGTGACCAAGTAAAGGTTTGTCTCCATTGGGGTAGCTGCCAGTTTACAGTCTTTTATTTGGTACTTCTTTAGTATATCTTGAATATACTTGGATTGGCTTAGGGTAATAGTCTGGGTACTTCTGTCTATGGAGAACTTAATCCCCAAGTAGTGACTGGGCTCTCCTAGATTGGATCTCTTGAACTCCTTAGATAGTCTGGATATAGTCACTTCCAATGTTGCTAGGTTATTGGTGGCTATAATAAGATCATCCACATATAGAGCAAATAGAACTGGATATGCTTTATCTGGCTTATAGTGTACACTATAGTCAGCATTACTGATTTTGAAACTCAAAGACTCCAAATAAGTGTTGTAAGAGTCTTGGAGATATTGGAAGTGATTGGGAGAACAAGTAGATTATGTGGTTTTCACTTAATGATTTATTGAATGTAATAGTAGTATTTATACTTTTACCTGGTCTTGGCATTACAAACACATAGAATTGGTTAAAGAAGGTCCCATGAACATGTGTGCAAAGTTTGGGGCTGTTTGGACAACTTTGAGAACTTTCATGTTCTGGGTACCTGGTATTTTGGTGAAAGTATTCTAAGTAAATCCCAACAAGGAATTTGGTCAGTATTCTCTAGGATTTGAGGGTAATGATCTAAGTGACTAAGTTAGGTGAGTATTTAGGTGGAAATACAAGTTTTACAACACTCCCACTCAGCTAAATGTTCACACTGACTAGTCCTAATTTTGACCTAAGATATTCAAACTTTTCTCTAGCTAATTGTTTGGTAAATATGTCTGCAATCATTTCATCTGTAGGACAGTAAACTAAGCCAACTAAGTTATTCTTTATAGCTTCACATATGAAATGATGTCTAATATCTATGTGCTTGGTTCTAGCATGAAAAGTTGGATTTCTACCTAATTGTATACATCCTCAATTATCTTGAAATAAAGTAATAGGTGTTTTTTGACATAGGCCTAAATCTGTAAAGAGCTTTCTTAACTACATTGCTTCTTTTGTAGCTTCACAGGCTGCCATATACTCTGCCTCCGTGGTGGAAAGTGCTACGGTTGGTTGCTTTTGTGAATTCCATGAAATTGCTCCTTTACAGTAAAGAAAGGTGTATCCTGTGGTGGATCTTCTGTCTTCTAAATTTTGTCCCCAATCAGCATCAGAGTATCCCACAACATCCTGTTCTGAATTCTTACTAATGTATCTTAAGCAGATATCAGCAGTTCCTTTTAGGTATCTAAAAATCCGCTTAACTGCTGCAATATGATCAGATCCATAGTTCTGATTAAGTTGGCTGACAACTCCCACTGAATATGAGATATCTGGACGTGTTCCAAGCATGATATACATCAGACTGCCGATCATGGATTGATAAGGAAAGTCAGGGCTTTCAGATGGCACCAAGCCCTCTTGATTTGGTTGAGTTTTGACCAAGTTAAGATTTGTCTCCATTGGGGTAGCTGCTGGTTTAAAGTCTTCCATTTTGTACTTCTTTAGTATATCTTGAACATACTTGGATTGACTTAGGGTGATAGTCTGGGTACTTCTGTCTATGGAGAACTTAATCCCTAAGTAGTAACTAAGTTCTCCTAGATTGGACATCCTGAACTCCTTAGATAGGCTGTATTTAGTCTCTTCCAATGTTTCTAGGTTATTGGCGGCTATTATAAGATCATCCACATATAGAGCTAATAGAACCAGATTTGCTCTATCTGGCTTACAGTATATACCATAGCCAGCATTACTTCTTTTGAAACTCAAAGATTCCAAATAAGAATCTATCTTGCAATTCCAGGCTCTCAGTGATTGTTTGAGACCATAAAGTGACTTTTTAAGCTTGCAGACCAAATGGGGGTTATCTTGGTCAACAAACCCATCAGGCTGGTCCATATACATGTCCTCATCAAGTTCTCCATTCAAAAATGCAGTTTTACATCCATTTGAAAAATAAAAAACGTATATTTGGCTGCAATAGCAAATATTAATCTGATGGAATTAAACTTGGCTACCAGTGCAATGGTCTCAGTATAGTCAAGTCCTTTTGTTTGAGAGTATCCTTTGGCTACAAGTCTTGCTTTGTATCTTTCAATTGTACCATCAGCCTTGTATTTTGTCTTGAAGACCCATCTGCATCCAATTGATTTTTGGTTGATTGGTAATTTGACTAAGTCCCAAGTTTGATTTTCCATCAGGGCCTAATATTCCTCAGTCATTGCAGATCTCCAAAACTTTGTCTGAGGGCTATTTAAGGCCTCTTTTACAGTCTGGGGTTCATCAACATGGACTGAATAGGCATAGGCTAAGTTTGTACCCTCATTGATATAGTAATTTGGGCTATTTCTTGTCCAATTGGATCTCCAGGCATTTGATATGGGAATGATCACTTCTGGGATATTCCTGGGCACTGATACTGGCTGAACCATGGTTGTAGAGTCCTCTGGAGTGAAAAAATTTTCATTGTTTTGCTCTGATTCAATCCTGACAATTGGTGGACTTAGGATCAAATTTTTGTCATCATCTGATATCATTTTTTGTGAAAATCTTGAATTTTCATCAAACAACACATCCCTGGACTTGATCAGCTTCTTTGCTTTGGTATTGTAGAGTCTGTTTGCCTTACTCTCATTGCAGTAGCCCAAAAATATGCATTTTACACTTTTTGGCTCAAATTTTGACTGATTTCCAAGCAGTTTCTTGGCATATGCTGTACACCCAAATATTCTTAGATGTTCTGCACTTGGTCTGTATCCATACCATGCTTTAAATGGAGTGGAATCACAAAGTATTCTGTTATAACTCCTATTTTTAAGGTATATAGCAGTGGCAACTGATTCTGCCCAAAAATCATAGGATAATTTTTGATCATGGATCATGGATCTTGCCATATCAATTATTGATTTATTAGCTTGTTCTGCTACTCCATTTTGCTGTGGGAAGTATGGTACAGTAGTCTCTTGCTTTATCCCATACGTTTTGCAGAAGTGGATGAAGAGTTTTGAGGTATATTCTCCACCATTATCAGAGCGTATTTTCTTGATTTTCTCACCAGTTTCTCTCTCCACCATGGCTTTAAACTCCCTGAACTTAGACAGAGCTTCTTCCTTTTTCTCCATGAGGTAGACCCATGTGTATCTTTTATAATCATGAATAAAAGTGATTAAATACTTCATCCCACCTAAGGATAAATTTTGCATAGGTCCACACAGATTTGAGTGAATTAGATCTAATTTTTTCTTAGTTTTGATTAGCCCACAGCTCTTGAACAGTTGTCTGGCTTGTTTCCCATATATGCAGGCTTTGCAGTGCTCCAAATTAGCTGGGGGATCAATCTTTACTCTGGAAATTAGCTGATCTTTGATCATTTTACGCAAATAATCAAAATTGAGGTGTCCAAATCTCATATACCAAAGCATTGGTGTTTCTTTGTTTAAGTTACTTATATTGGCTTGCAAATATGATGGAATATAAGTCAACTTGTATAGATTCTGATCTCTGATGCCCAAAGCAATATGGGCACCATTTTGATCAGTGATCCTGCATCCAGAATTGTCAAAACTGAAACTGAGTCCTTCTGCTGTGGCCTTGCTTACTGAGAGTAGGTTCTTGGCTATTTCTGGTACATAGAGTACTTCTTTAATGGTCAGTGTATGGCTTCCTTCACTGCTTCTAAGGTTTACTTGGATAGTTCCTTCCCCCACTGCATCAAGTGTTCTATCATCACCCATTAAAACCTTCTTAATTGAAATTTCTTGATATTGTGTAAAAAGTTCTTTTTGGAGTGTAAAGTGCTGAGATGCTCCAGAGTCAATATACCACATCTGAGAATCCTTGTTTGTGGTCATATTTAGTGCGGATATGAATAGTCTATCTTCAGTTGTTGCAGCATTTCCATATTCAGGCTTCTTTTGCTGATAATCTCTCTTTTTGGGACACCGGTCTGATGTGTGTCCTTTCCTTTTGCAGTAGTTACAAAACAGGTTTCTGTTGCCTTTGTAGGGTCTTGGGTACCTCCTTTGTTGGTTATCATTGCTTATTAAAGCATATCCTTCTTCCTTCTTATTAGCACTTGATTTTCTTAATTCTTCATCCAGGAGCCTTCCATATACGTAATTTAAGGTCAAACCTTCAGTTCTGGACTATAGGGCTGATACAAGGCCCTGAAACTTGTCTGTCAAGCTATTCAGTATAGTAACTATCACATGCTCATCAGTAGTTGGTATGCCCACAGATTCCATCTCATCTACCAGCAGGGTAATTCTGTTAATTAGATTTTTCATTTTTTCTCCTGGCAGCATCTTTGTAGTAAAGAATTTTTGTCTCAGATACATTTTCTTGGCAGCTGAACATGACTGGTAGGTGTCTTCTAATGCTTTCCAGGCATTCTTTGCCGTTTTTGCTCTTGAGCATTGAATTAGCAATTTGTCCTTGACATTAAGGCAAATGCAGTTAAAGACACTTTGTTCTTTCTTCTGGTACTTTAAGGCTTCCTCTCCCACATTTTTGGGAGGGCAATCTTCTCCCATGACAATGTCCCAAAGGCCTCTTTCTTGTAGCAGCATCTTCATCTTCACCTTCCACACTTGGTAGTTAGATCCATCCAACTTTTCAGCAGAGGGAAAAATTCCAGTAATAGCAGTAGGAGACATTGCAGAGAGTGACAGTTCAGGGCTCATAACCTGTTGTAAGAGTCCTGGAGATATTGGAAGTGATTGGGAGAACAAGTAGATTATGTGGTTTTCACTTAATGATTTATTGAATGTAAAAGTAGTATTTATACTTTTACCTGGTCTTGGCATTACAAACATGTAGAATAGGTTAAGGAAGGTCCCAAGAACATGTGTGCAAAGTTTGGGGCTGTTTGGACAACTTTGAGAACTTTCATGTTCTGGGTATCTGGTATTTTGGTGAAAGTATTCTAAGTAAATCCCAACAAGGAATTTGGTCAGTATTCTCTAGGATTTGACGGTAATGATCTAAGTGACTAAGTTAGGTGAATATTTAGGTGGAATTACCAATTTTTACAACAATAAAAATCTATCTTGCAATTCCAGGCTCTTGGTAATTGTTTGAGACCATATAGAGATTTTTTAAGCTTGCAGACCAAATGGGGGCTATCTTGGTCAATAAACCCTTATACACATCTGTGTCAAGTTCTCCACTCAAAAATGCAGTTTTTACATCCATTTGATGAATAAAAAACTTATATTTGTTTGTAACAGCCAATATTAATCTGAAGGAATTAAACTTGGCTGCCAGTGCAATGGTCTCAGTATAGTCAGGTCCTTTTGTTTGAGAGTATCCCTTGGCCACAGGTCTTGCTTTGTATATTTTAATTGTACCATCAGCCTTGTATTTTGTCTTGAAGACCCATCTGCATCCAATTGATTTTTGGTTGATTGGTAATTTGACCAAGTCTCAAGTTTGATTTTCCATCAGGGCCTGATATTCCTCAGTTATTGAAGATCTCCAAAACTTTGTCTGAGGGCTATTTAGGGCATCTTCTATAGTCTGTGGTTCATCAATATGGACTGAATAGGCATAGGCTAAGTTTGTACTCTCATTGATATATTAATTTGGGCTATTTCTTGTCCAATTCAATCTCCAGGCGTTGATACAAGAATGATCACTTCTGGGTTATTCCTGGGCACTAATTCAGGCTGAACTATGGTTGTAGAGTTCTCTGGAGTTAACAAATTTTCATTGTTTTGCTTTGATTCAACTCTGACAACTGGTGGACTTGAGATCAGATTTTTGTCATCATCTGATGTCATTGTTTGTGAAATTTGTGAATTTTCATCAAACAAACATCCCTGGACTTGATTAGCTTCTTTCCTTTGGTATTGTAAAGCTTGTATGCTTTGTCTCACTGCAGCAGCCCGAAAATATGCATTTTACACTTTTTGGCTCAAATTTTGTCTGATTTCCAAGCAGTTTCTTGGCATATGCTGTACACCCAAATATTCTTAGATGTTCTGCACTTGGTCTGTATCCATACTATGCTTTAAATGGAGTAGAATCAAGAGGTAATCTGTTATAACAACTACTTTCAAGGTTTACAGCAGTGGCAACTGATTCCGCCCAAAAATCATATGATAATTTTTGATCATGGATCATAGATATTGCCCTACCAATTATTGATCTGTTAGTATGCTCTGCTACTCTTTTTTGCTGTGGGGAGTATGGTACAGTAGTCTCTTGCTTTATCCCAAGAATTTGGCAGAAGTGAATGAAGAGCTTTGTGGTATATTCTCCACCATTGTTGGTGCAATATTTTCTTGATTTTTCACCAGTTTCTCTCTCCACCATGCCTACAAACTCCCTGCATTTAGACAGAGCTTATTCCTTTCTCTCCATGAAGTAGACCCATGTGTATCTTGTATAATCATCAATAAAGTGACTAAACACTTCATCTTGCATAAGGATAAATTCTACACAGAATCACACAAATCTGAGTGAATTAGAACTAATTTTTTCTTAGTTTTAATTAACCCAGAGCTCTTGAACAGTTGTCTGTCTTGTTTCCCATATATGCAGGCTTTGCAGTGCTCCAAATTAGCTGGGGGATCAATCTTTACTCTGGAAATTAGCTGATCTTTGATCATTTTCTGCAAATAATAAAAATTGATGTGCCCAAGTCTCCTGTGCCAAAGCATTGGTATTTCTTCATTTGAGTTACTTATATTGGCTACTAAATATGCTAGAGTATAATTCAATTTGCATAGATTCTGATCTCTGATACCCAAAGCAATGTGGGCACCATTTTGATAAGTGATCTTGCATCCAGAATTGTCAAAGCTGAAGCTGAGTCCTTCTGTAGTGGCCTTGCTTACAAATAGTGGGTTCTTGGCTACTTCTGATACAAGGAGTAAATTTTTAAAGGTCAGTGTATGGCTTCATTCACATTGCTTCTCCTACTGCATCAACTGTTCTATTGTCACCCATGAAAACCTTCTTGATTGGAACTCCCTGATATTAGACTTGTTCCATTGGATAGTGCCAAATGATGCCATAGTGTGCCAGGGAGGCTAAGTGAATCTATACTTAGCCACAGAGTATGAAACATAGATCTGCATCTTCATGCAAAGCAGACCCTGTGTTTCACCAATTATGTTAGAGAAAATCCATTTTTCAACCTTTTTTTTTAGGTCAATGTTGTGCAGGATGTGCAAGTGCACAAAAGGATTGAAAATATGCATTTGGTACTCAATACCCATGGCACTCTGAATCTAGCTCCTGTTGCTTGTAATATGTCACAACAATGCATGGCACTATCTTGGTCCACTGGTACTATCTGGCACTATATTTAATTATTAGTCCTAAAATAAGATCTATACAAAGCACTTATAGTGCAAGATAGCACCAGTGGACCAAGATAGTGCCATGCATTTTTGTGACATGTTACAAGCCACAGGAGCTAGATTTAGAGTTCAATGGGTATTAAGTGCCTGGTGCATGTCTTCAGTTCTTCAGTGCTCTTACACATCCTGTGCACCATTGATCCACAAAGAAACATCAAAAAATGTATTTTCTCCTGCATTATAGGTGAAACACAGGGGCTGCTTTGCATGAAGATGCAGATCTATGTTTCACACTCTGTGGCCAAGTGTAGGCTCACTTTGCCTATCTGGCACACTATGGCATCATTTGGCACTCATGGCTCAATGTGGCACTATTCAACGGAACAAGTCTATTGGGTAAAAATTCTTTTTGGTGTGTAAAGTGTTGAGATGCTCCATAGTCAATGGGCCTTGTCTGGAAATCCTTGTTTGTGGTCCTATTTAGTGCAGACATGAATAGTCTATCTTCAGTTGCTGCAGTATTTCCATATTCCAGCTTCTTTTGCTGATTATCTCTCTTTTTGAGACACTGGCCTTATGTGTGTGCTTTCATTTTGCAGTAGTTGCAAAACAGGTTACAGATGCCTTTGTAGGGTCTTGGTTACCTCCTTTATTGGTTGTCATTGCCTATTAAAGCATTTTCTTCTTCCTTCTTATTGGCACTTGATTTTCTTAATTCTTCATCCAGGAGCCTTCCATATGCATAATTCAAGGTCAAATCTTCAGTTCTGAACTCTCTAAAGATAATAATGCAGACTACTTAGGCTCTCAGTCCAGTGGGCAATTGGGAATCTCTGTGGAGCAGTAAGCTTACCATGATGCTGAGAGAAATGAGAATGTTGCAAAAGCAGTACCTCCAGTTGAAGACCAGTAAGAGGCTGTCAAAACATCACCACCACCCTTACTGGCAAGTATGTTGTCAGCTCATACCAAATCTTCAATGAGGCAATTACAACAAGTAGCAATAGGATAGATGTAACTGCCCAGAGAAATCAGGAAATAGTCCAGAAGCAGGATGAGTGGACAAAAGGTGTTGAGTACTCAGTATCCCAGGTAGAGAAAGCAGTGTCTTTGCTGCAAAGAAGATTCTCAAGTAGCTCAATGTCACAGCCAAGAGCTAAGCCATTTCCCAATGGAGCAGCAGAGCAACACCATACAGTCTTGGAAGCATAACAACAGTGCCCAAAGATAAAGCCCACAGAGAAACCCATCACAATATGGGAGGGGGAAAATATAGTACCTTTACAAAAGCCTTAAAAATAAAAGATATTGAATATCTGTGAAGCCATTGAGTGCAATGATGAAGAGTGGGCTAATATTCAACAGGCTATTAGAGGTCTAGCATGCCAACACCTTAAGGCCAGCATACCATGGAACCATCAGAAACTCAAGGCCAAGCAGAATGTGCTTCACTTGTTTGATGAGCATTATCCAGGATTCAAACAAGAAAACAGATTCTGGGCCAGTATTGGTATGCTAAGAAAGTATCTCCAGAGTAGCTGAAACTATCAAAGACAGAAGAGCAAGGGTGTAATGGCTAAGAACCAGTGACTTCCTTAAGAGCCGGTTACAAGCAGGGCCAAAAGCTCCAAAAAAGCATCAAAGAGACATCAAGTAGCTGGAAGAGTGCCCAAAAGGGAAAAGCAGGCAGACACAGGTGCACCAGCACAACACTTATCAAGGAGAAAGAGTAGTTCTACTCAAGAAACACACTAAGTAGCAATGAAGGACCTGGCAGTGATAAAAACCAGCAGCTACCTCAGGAGCCTCTAACAGCATATGCTGAGAGTTCAAAACAAGTAAGAATGAAGTATCAGGTTGCCAGCAGTGTGCCAGCAGGGGACAAGTGGGCCAAAACAGGTGCTTCTGAGCAGAATTTACCAAGGAGAAGACATAGACAATATAGGGAGCACTCAGACAAAGTGACCGTGAAAGACCTGGCAGTGATAAAGGAAAAGGTAAACAGAGAAAAGTCTACTCAAGCCAGAGACATGGATGCATGAGAAAAAAGCTGCAGTCCTTTCCAGTTAATGTTGTAGCCCAGCACAAACTGAATCCCATCAGGGCTAAGATGATTTATCAACAAGAAAACTGCTGTTTTCACAAGAGTTGGAAGTGCAGCCAGTAGAGTTTGAAGAGAAAGGCAAATTGTCTACCACAGTCTCAGTGTCCTTCATTGTTGACAGAGTAGAGATCCCACTGATCAATAGTGTAACAATGTTAAGAACTCAAAAGGTTATCACAAGGCCTTCAGTGGAATTTTGAAGAACTAATTGGTACACCAATAGGTTGCAGCACTTCATCAAGAGCAGTGCTCAAGAAAACACACCTGAGTATTACAAGAATTTATTGCAGAGACTGGCAGATGAGGTGCTAGACCTTGCAGTGCAAGCTAAAGACCAGGAAACATGAGAACCAGTGAATGAACAGTGGCATAAAGCCATAGAGTTCCCACCACAGTCATGGAAACAGAGTTTAACAGCAGAGATACCTAACAAGCGGTGGATTTTAATACAGTTACTTGTTGAGGGTGGGGTTGAGCTTGATTTTAGCATAGGGTATAGGGAATTGTATAGGTCAATACTGTTGGCAATTGAGGTAGATTTGAAGTTTCAAAGGAAATGAATCAATTCAAATGCATGAAAAGTAAGAGAAAAGGTTGAGTCAGGAAGTATGGAGTGCAGTGAAAGAACAGTCACATAAAGCCATAGGGCTCCTGCCAAGGTTGTGGAAACAGAGCATTACAGCAGAAATGCTTGTTCAGTAGGGATTTTAATGGAGTTACTTGTTGAATGTGGGGCTGGGCTTAATGTTAGTGTAGGGTATAGGGACTTATTTAGGTCAATACAGTTAGCAAGTGAGTAAAACTGAAGTTCAACATAAAACAATCAATCCACATGCATGAAAAGTAAGAGAAAAGGTTGAGTCAGGAAGTATGGAGTGCAGTGAAAGAACAGTCACATAAAGCCATAGGGCTCCTGCCAAGGTTGTGGAAACAGAGCATTACAGCAGAAATACTTGTTCAGTAGGGATTTTAATGGAGTTACTTGTTGAATGTGGGGCTGGGCTTAATGTTAGTGTAGGGTATAGGGACTTATTTAGGTCAATACAGTTAGCAAGTGAGTAAAACTGAAGTTCAACATAAAACAATCAATCCACATGCATGAAAAGTAAGAGAAAAGGTTGAGTCAGGAAGTAAGGAGTGTCAAGAAGAGGCAATAGCCAATCAATACACACAAACATGGGAGGTGATAGAGTGTGTGGGATCAGTAAGCGAGAACATTTGCTGAGAACCAATCAAGAGCCACTTTTGTATTGTTGTGAAGAAATTTTTACCAAGTTATTTGTGAAATTTGGGGTGCATTATTTTTTGAAAGTCTTTACACAGTGTCCTGATGGGATCAATACCTCTTAGTCACAGGACTTTAAATTTGTGTTGGCCTTTTGACAGGATCATCATAAAAACTTTTTATGGGGAGCAGCATGGGCCGCTCCAAAGATATGTATGACCATGGCCTTGACTTGGCACTTGCTAGATTCTCATTCAACAGGTACTCTACCAGCTAATCCTGCGGGCCATTGATCTCCTCTCAGCCTTAGCCTGCTATCTAGCTTATGGAGTCCAAGCAGAAATTTGATGGTATTCTCACTGGTATCTGGGCCTATATCACTGTCCAACCCGGACAGCTACCTCTATCCATTGCTGGATGAGTTTTGTATGCCTTCCAGCAGGATACTACCAAATGGCTCTCATATAAAATCACAGATTATCATCTGTATTGGAGATACCTAAGTCATCAGCACAATAGATGGTATTGCTGTCCAATGTGTGAGATCCAGGGGATGTACTCCATAACTCACACACTTTATGTTAACCTAAACACCAACACCAGGGACATTTTTGTCCCACAGTGGGAATATACTGAAGTCAGCATGCAATTAAATCAAAGTTTGCAAGCTATAAGCCATCAGCTGGAAGATGGAATCAGTTAGAACCTGGAGATACTTAAGATAGCTGTTAGACTTGTTCCGTTGGATAGTGCCACATTGAGCCATGAGTGCCAAATGATGCCATAGTGTGCCAGAGAGGCCAATTGAGCCTCTACCTGGCCACAGAGTGTGAAACATAGCTCCGCATCTTCATGCAAAGCAGCCCCTGTGTTCCACCCATTGTGTTGGAGAAAATCCATTTTTTGACCTATTTTTTTGGATCAATGTTGTGCAGGATGTATTAGAGCACAAGCAGATTGAAGATATGCATCTGGTACTCAATACCCATGGCACTCTGAATCTAGCTCCTGTAGCTTGTATGATGTCACAAAAATGAATGGCACTATCTTGGTCCACTGGTACTATCTGGCACTATATTTAAATATTAGCCCTAAAGTAAGATCTATACAAAGCACTTATAGTGCCAGATAGTACCAGTGGACCAAGATAGTGCCATTCATTTTTATGACATGATACAAGCTACAGGAGCTAGATTCAGAGTGCCATGGGTATTGAGTACCAGATACATATCTTCAGTTCTCCTGTGCTCTTACACATCCTGAGCTACATTGATCCACAAAAAAAGGTCAAAAAATGGATTTTCTCTTGTGCAATGGGTGAAACACAGGGGCTGCTTTACATGAAGATGCAGAGCTATGTTTCACACTATGTGGCCAAGTATAGGCTCACTTGGCCTCTCTGGCACACTAAGGCATCATTTGGCACTCATGGCTCAATGTGGCACTATCCAACGGAACAAGTCTGTTATCTGTTAGAGCTGTTGAAATATTAGAGAGATATATTGGAAGTGAATTGGAGAATTAGAAGATTTACATGATATTCACTTGATGTTTTATTGAGTTGCAACACAGTATTTATACTTATTGCAGAACTACGTAAATGCAACTATTTGGTCATTATTAGGGGAGTCTCAGGAGTACATGTGCTAAGTTTTGGCTCATTTGGACAATTTCAGATGTTCCTAAAATTCTGTACTTCTCTAATTCCTAATAATTAGTAAATATCTTACAAACTAATTTTCATGTTGATAATCTGAAATATATCATTTCACTAAGTGCTAGTTCATAATATATTAATAATTAGGTGGACTCCTAATTATTTCAACAAGAGCAAAGGCTTTCCACTGGGAGCAATGCATTTGCTGTTCAACAATATCCCTATACTAATGACCAAGTTGTAAATGGGGCATTTCAAGCTGAATGAGCCCTTTGAGATACTAAAATAGTTTGAATGAATTTGCAAGATATTACAGAGAATCTGCTGCCCAAAGTACTTCTCACAGGCTCCAATCAATATTCATACACAAATGCAACAATACCAGTGCCAGGACTGGATGAACAGGAAATGCATTTAATGAAGTGGCCTTCTGAAGCATTTTCTACCAAGAGTACATTGGAAGGATTAGAAGTCATATGTGGATATTGTGGGATTATTTATCCAGAAGCAGATCACCAATGCCAACTTAATGCATCTAGAAACTTTATGCAAGGAATTTGAAACAGGAAATGCGCATCTATAGTACAAACATAAAGCTGAACATATAGATCTCTATTGTTAATGTATCTAATCTCTACTCCATCTTCCTGCAGTGTGGAAAATACAGGGCTTTGCTTCACCTTTAGGGAATTGCCTTTGGCGCAGATGTGTGGGAAGCTAAGGAGATAAGTCAAGTTGTGGGTTCCACCATATTCCAATCTTGTCAAGAATACTACCTTTAAGTTTGTCATTGATGTAATAAGTTAGCACACAGAGAACAGACTGGAAGAGTTGGAAAATATCAAGGACAGATGTGCGCATGTAGACACCTCTGCTTTTTGCATAAAGTAGCTCAGAAGCCCCAATGCAAGGTTAAGCATCTTAGTAATATAATGTTGGGTGGGTGCAACAATCAACTAGTTCTTATAAGGACAGCTTCACCAAAGCATGCTGGGCTTCTACTGGCCACAAGCCAACTTCTACACCATTCAGCACACAAACAAGCGCTAGAGAACACCTATAATGCAGATGAGAACTCAGCAGGGAGAAGGAATATATTGCTTAGGTACTAAGAAGTTCTTTGCAGATATTGAGGAGGTATTTTTGGCAAAAGTGGTGGCAACTAAGCCTATACTTGCAAGATGTATATGTTACCAGTAGTACAAGGCATATGGCAACTATGCAAGTATTATACTAAAAAGCTGCAGAGTTGAGGCTATAGAAATGTGTCAATTGCAGCAGGTGTGCACATGTGTAGTGGTTAGTAAGCAAGAGGCCATAGTTTTTTTGATGCAAATATCGGTAGAATACCCAAGGTAGTAATGGGTAAGCAAATAAAGATGGGTGATTCTATAATGGAATATATGAATGGCACAAGGGGGGGGTAGAAAAAGAAAAAACCATTGGGTAAATTGGTTTAGTGGCATTACACAGAACTATCTGTAGGCCACTGTACTGTTGTAATAATGCCAACAGAGGTTAGCAATGAGGCCATCAGAACACTATCAAGCTTATTGCTATATAAGGCAATAGGATTTATTGGCCAGCTTGGTCTGCTCAAATAAATGAAGAGCACATCAAGATCATTAAATGCCATGCAATTCCCATTAAATGACTGCTGAAACACCATCTGGTTTTTAGCTTAATTCCACAGTAAATGCAGTAAAACACCAATATAATCCTATCATATGATAGTATGGAGAGGCAATAATTCCAAGCTGCTGGCATTAAAATGGAATGATTGTGGGATCTTGATGGCTGATCTAGACTGAATCCATTTGCATGACCAAATTATTTTCATAGGGGCTATGGTACTTGTCTGATTCCATCACTACCTGGAGTCTTGGTATTAACGTAATATGCCCCAAATATCAATAAAATCTGCCCATCTTTGTCATGGTGTGATCTTCACTGATTGGACATTGGGTGATTTGACAGTGGTTTTCACTAAATACCATACAGTTATTAGTACATAATAGTATCAACATGGCATTAGGATGATATTTTGCTTGTACTACAATAGACTTCCTTTTGTCCAAGTCACTGGAAGGTCACACTATGAGATAATCTGAGCAAGGAGTTGCAGTAGCTCCCCAAAGCTTCCATTGGAAGAATTGGAGGACACATGTCAGCTCTCTAGTTTCAACATTGCGTCCTACATGGATATTTGTAATTGTGGGCTCACTTGACATCACAGTTGCTCTTATGATGGCTCTCTGCCAGTCTCCAACTGGGCTTCTCCCAAACTGCTGTCAGAATAAAACAGTACAGCAAGCAAGTCCTAGTTGGGTTAAGCTCACTCAGGCATTCCAGCTTGGTGCTCTCTTCATAACCAAAGAGTGGCGCAGTGGCACCAAATGGGTAGGTGTTGCTAAGGGCAGAATCCAGGGGGAGGTTAGCAGAGGACAATACAAGATATTCATGATCTTGGTAAGCCTGGCAACTCTGTGTAGGATGGTATTGCAAAGCACTGTGAGATAAAGGTGATCTTTTAGGTAAAAGACCATCCAAGTATTGCCAGATGTAATAAGGTGCACTTAAAGAGCTACTAGCTGGCTCAGTGGGGGTAGGGGTGAATTGATCTTGCAGTGTGGCAGTACACCAACTATGAATTTGCAAGTGTAACTTGTGTAAACTCTGCACTTCAAGGCATGAAAGCTGCTTACAGTAGTAGCATGGTCTTTTGATGTTTCTCTTACAACATTTTGCCAATGCTATTTAGTCCATGAGGACCAAGTGCCACTTTACAATGGGGTTATAACTATATTTATTTTGCCTGACAGTATTCTGATATATCTGAAACAATCTTACATTGGCAACATGATGGTGACATGAAAGCCAAACTGGTTGACTTACTATAATATAAGTTGCATATATAGTGCAGACAGTGTACAAGGATATGCTGATTGTAACCTGATAACACCCACTGGGTTGAGTCATTCCTTATGAAAAATCTCAAACTTGGAACTCATTGATATTCTGCTGGTATTTTGATGATATATTGCTGGTATTCAGCTGGTGTCTTTTTGCTAGTTGACCTAGTCTCCACCTGGAAAAATTTGTTTGCTTGCTTGCTCATTGGATAACAACAAAGATACTGAGAGATGTCAATTTTGAGGAACTTAGAATTCAGCAGATATTATGATGGAATTTTGCTGGCCTTTTCTTGATTTCTTTTCTTAAAGATTCCCATAAGTATGCTACCCAAAAAATGGTGAAGGTTGGCAGGCAACCAGCAGAAACCTGTTGCAAAGGGCAATAAACAACTGTCAAGAAGTCAGACTGCTTTGACTATGCAATGTTGGGTGTTGCCCACACTGAGGATAATGACTCTAGTCATAATACTTCCAGTGGTAATAGTATGCTACTACCATCAGGCTCTGACAGAGCAGACCAAGAGGAAGCAACCCAAAGCAGCTACAGGACAAGCCTCCAGAGCTGCACAATGTAGTGAGTTCTGCAAAGTCTCTAGAATGACCAATCCCAGACACCTAATCACCTCCTTTGCTTGTGGTTCCCATATGTCCTGGTCTTCAGCCAGCACTATAAGGCCTAGAACCTCATCTGCCAGTCTTTGCAGTAAGTCCTTGCAATATTCAGGTGCATTTTCTTGAGCACTACTCTCAAAGAAGTGCTGCAACCTCTTGGTGTGCCTATTAATGTTCCAATATTCCACTGAAGGCATTGGATAACATTTTGAGCTCTTGACATTGCTACTGTTGAAATATTGGACTATTTGGTATTATTCAGCAGCTAAAAATTTGCTTAACAATTCTAGGCTAGTCTTAGTCACTGTAGGACTCATTTACTGCCTTAACTTTGCTACTTTCTCCAGATATATGATTTTATGATTATTCCCCTATAGTCAGGATCAAATTAGCACTATTACCAAACATTATGTACTAACCCTGAAACTGTTACAGAATGCTCCTGAATATTGAGAAACCCTCCCTACTTAGTGTTGCAGCTGTATTACATCTACAACGGTATAAATACTGAGCTTCTTTATGAATAAACAACAGTTCAACTATTATCACTATTTCAGCATGGGAATCCTTAGAGAAGATCTTTAGAGCAAAGTCAGTATCAAGCAAGCTTTATTTGAAACAAAAGTTCTTCAACATGAGAAAAAAGCCAGATGATGACATGCTACAACTCATTACCAGAATGGAGACACTTGCAGAAGAACTTTACAGTATTAATGCTGGTGTAGATGATGAAGAAAAGATACTCTGTCTGCTTTGCAGCCTACCAGATGAGTATGAGCCACTCATACTTTCTTTTGAAAGCAGAGAAGACAACTTGACTTTAGACTATGTCAAAGGAAGACTTCTCCATGAAGAACTCAGACGTAATGATCAAGCAGAGAAAATTGAAGATAATGCTTTATTCAGTTCAGAAAGGCATATAGAAAAGAAGGGAAAGCAACACAACCGAAGAAAACCTGGCTGCTGTGACTACTGTAAGAAGCCAGGACACTGGGCAAGAGAATGCAAGAAGAATCAAGCAGACAAAAAACAGAAATTAGAGCAGGCAAACCATATAACTACTGATGAACAGTTATTTGTCACTGTACAAGAGAGTGCAAGTAACCAAAGTAATGAATGGTATATTGACTCTGGAGCATCACAGCATATTTGTGGTATAAAGGATTGGTTCAGCAACTTAAAGACTATTCCCGTAAGAAAGGTTTATCTGGGAGATAACTCTGCATTGGAAGCTACCACCAGTGGGTCTATACAACTAAATATGAGTGATAACTCAGGGGCAACAACAGCAAAACTGACTGACGTACTCTATGTACCTGGAATAGCTAAGAACCTACTCTCAGTCAGTAAAGCAACTACTCAGGGACTGAAATTTGTTTTTACTAAGCTGAGCTGCTCAATATTAAGTGAAAATGGACAAAAATTAGCTTTGGGAATCAGAGATCACAATATATACAAGTTACAATGCAAGATCATTGTACTTGAGTATGTCAACATTGCTAAAACTGATGAAACCAACTGGGAGACGTGGCATAGAAGGCTAGGACACATAGGGGAACAGAAAATGAGCCAATTGGTGAAAAATCAGGTTGTTTTGGGCCTAAAATACTCAATTCCAATCAAATTGAATGTTTGTAAGGGATGTTCATATGGCAAACAAGCTAGGCAACGTTTCAAGAGCTCAGAAGGAATCAATACCACCCAAATATTGGCTATTGTACACTCCGACATATGTGGCCCCATGAGAACACTGTCCTTTGGAGCCAAGAGATACTTTATGACGTTTATTGATGACAAGACAAGATATACAGGGGTGTACTTCCTCAAAACAAAGGATGAAGCTTTAGAGACGTTTAAGCACTTCAAGAACATGGCAGAAACACAAACTGGGTGTAAATTGAAGGTACTACAAAGTGATAATGGAGGAAAATACTGCTCAAAGGAGTTTGCAAAATACTGCTTGTCTACTGGTATACTTCAACAGACCACAGTTCCTCATACTCCACAGCAAAATGGAGTAGCAGAACGTGCAAATAGAACAATAGTAGAGATGGGAAGATCTATGCTACATGATAAGGGAAAGGACTACAAGTTTTGGGCTGAATCTGTTGCTATCACTGTATACATCAAGAACAGATGCCCAACAACAGCACTACATGATTCAACACCGTTTGAAGCATATACAGGCAAAAAACCAGATCTCCAGCATCTCAGGATCTTTGGCAGTGATGTTTTTTATCACATCCCTGACAAAAAACGCTAAAAGTTGGAACCAAAGAGTAGAAAAGGGATCTTTCTTGGGTATTGTGAAGATACTAAAGGGTATAGAGTGTATGATGGCAAAACTCAGAAGCTGATCAAGAGCAGGGACGTTGTATTTGAGGAGAATTCAGATCAGAAAGCCACGGAAATCATTGGCCAGCTGCCTGATGATGCAATCAACACAAATGAAGACGATACGTACCAAATCCAGCCAGAGATGGAAGATACTTCTACCAGTTCCAGATCAGAACAGATTATCCCAGTTAGGAGATCTACCAGAATAAGAAATTCCCCTGGATCCTGGTGGCAGACGTCCAATGATCATGAAGAAGCTTATCTTGCCTTATGTGCCGAACCTCAGAATCTGGAACAGGCAATGCAAGGTCCAGATGCTACTAAGTGGCAACAAGCCATGCAGGAGGAGTACCAATCACTGATCAAGGCAAAAATGTGGGAACTGGTAGATTTACCAAACGGGAGAAAGCCAATAGGATGTAGATGGGTCTACAAGATCAAGATAACCTCAAATGGTGCTGTTGATAAGTACATGGCTAGATTGGTAGCTAAAGGCTATTCCCAGATCCAGGGACTAGACTTTAAGGAAACATTTGCTCTGGTTGCCAAGTTTAACTCTATTAGGACAGTTCTAGCCCTGGCAGCTGTACACAGTCTAGATCTACACCAAATGGACGTCAAAACAGCCTTTCTAAATGGGGATTTGCAAGAAACTATATATATGGAGCAACCAGAAGGTTTTACCGATCCAAAAAGCCCCCATAAGGTGTGCAAACTTAGAAAATTGTTGTATGGGCTTAAGCAGGCACCCAGAGCATGGTATAACAATATTGACACATATCTAGAGGAAATTGGGTTCTCTCATAGCACTGCAGATCACAGTATATATGTGAAACAGCTCAAAAAGGGTGTGATCATCCTAGTTCTTTATGTGGACAACCTAATTATAGCTACAAGTGATCAAGAGGCACTTAAACAGACAAAATCAGATCTCTTCAGCAAGTTTGAGATGAAAGATCTTGGAAAATTGAGCTATTTTCTTGGAATTGAGGTCAAATTTGACATACCTACGCAGAAAATTGTGCTGAATCAGTCTAAGTACATCAGGGACATTCTTAGACGCTTCAAAATGGAAAATTGCAAGCCTGCAGCAACCCCTATGGACAATAACCTGAAATTAAGCAAATCTCAGCCAGTTATAGATGAAAACAGCTCAAATATGGACCAAAACTTTCCCTATCAATCAATGGTTGGTATCCCAATGTACTTGATGGTGTCTACATGTCCAGATATTGCAGTAGCAGTTGGAATAGTCAGTCAATTCATGCAGAATTATGGATCAGATCAAATTGCAGCAGTTGAGCGGATTTTCAGATATCTACAAGGTACCATAAATATGATACTGGAATACTCTTAAGCAGCTTATAGGCAAAAATTTGATGGTTACAGTGATTCAGATTGGGGTAGGGATCTGATTGACAGACGCTCTACCACAGGCTATGTATTTCTTTATGCTGGTGCAACTATTACTTAGAATTGCAAGAAACAACCAACTGTGGCACTATCTACAACTGAAGCCAAATATATGGCTGCATGTCAAGCAACTAAGGAGGCCATATGGCTACAAAAATTATTCAAAGACTTAGGTTTTAATTCAGGTGAACCAACATGTATTTACAAGGATAATCTGCCCAACTGACAAAATGGTGGCAGACATATTGACAAAACCACTAGCTAGGCCATAGATTGAGATCCTTAGAGAGAAATTGGGATTAAGAAATTATTTAGTTGAGGGGGAGTGTTGAAATATTGGACTATTTGGTATCATTCAGCAGCTAAAAGTTTACTTAACAATTCTAGGCTAGTCTTAGTCACTGTAGGACTCATTTACTGCCTTAACTTTGCCACTTTCTCCAGATATATGATCTTATGATTATTCCCCTATAGTCAGGATCAAATTAGCACTATTACCAAACATTACGTACTAACCCTGAAACTGTTACAGAATGCTCCTGAATATTGCGAAACCCTCCCTACTTAGTTTTGCAGCTGTATTACATCTACAAAGGTATAAACACTGAGCTTCTTTATGAATAAACAACAGTTCAACTATTATCACTATTTCTTGATAAGTTCCTTATATCCAAATCACTTCTTAAATTGCAACAGCTACTTTGTCTGTTGGTACAATATCACCTCTGCTAGCAATGGGGGATGTGGAGGCTGTGGTAAGCAAATTGCCATTCTCTTCTAACTTGTTTACCTGACTGGAGTGTAGCTCAACTGGCTGCACATTCAACTCTTGTGAAAACAGCAGTTTTCTTGTTGATAATTTATCATGACTATGATGGGATTCAGTCTGATCCAGGCTTATGGCATTAAATGGAAAGAACTGCAGCTTCATTCTGGTTTTTAGCCATTGCACCCTTGTTGTTCTGCCTTTATAAGTCTCTGCTATTGTTGATATACTAGACTTCTTCCATTGGATAGTGCCACATAGTGCCAGCCTGTCTATAGTGCCGGATTGATCTGACATTATCTGTCACTATAACTTCTACCATAATGCCAGTGGTAGGATATAGTTACTGGTAATTTTACTCAATCTTACTTGTGTTGTTCAGAGTAGTGCTTTCCTAGCTTTATTCACTCTTCATAATGCTCCAGACACATTTCTTTCAGTGATTGTTGTCTTGTATGAATATACTGTGCATTAATAAGTATCTTGACTACTTTACCTAATCTGCTGTTTTCTCCTATGTATGACTTTCCTCTGTATTTACCTGCCAATATGCTGAATCTCTTCAGATATCCAAATGTATGCTCTACCCTCACTCTGAAATGATTAAATATCTCATTGTAGAGCTTCTGCTTCCTGCTAAGCACACTATTCCTTGACTTCCTATAAGCTGTAATACATCCTAATCTCTGACAATCCTCTCCTATATAAGCTAAATCTGCCATACATTTCTCCCCTCTACTGAATTCTGGATGATTCTCTACCCAGAGTGCTTTGCCATGCCTACTTCCAGCAAATGACCCACTAAGCCAGATGATGTTATCTCAATGTCAGACAGTTCTTGAAACCTCACACAGTGTGCCTTGTAATTGCCAGAATAAAAGTGCCTCTGCCCTCTAGAAGGTGTGCTAATCCGGACTGGGAAGGTATCCTAAATACTTCTTATATGGAACCTGTTGATGAGCACTCTGGGATATGGAAGTCTATGGGAGCTTCTGTACCTAGTACTCCAAGCTTGCTCTCAGTCATTCATACCCTCTGCAATGTGATTCTCCATTGCTGTCAGCTGAGAATGAAAGCTTCTAGGACTTTTGTTGCCATGGATGGTGGGATGAAACCTTGTTGGGCAATAGTTCTTGTAATAGCAGAGAAGCTTAACAAGGGATCTCCTTGAGTAGACTGGGGTAGATGGACCACAATACTTGGTATAGATCTCCTCTAGTGTGTCAAAGGGAAATCCAGTGGTAGTTATGGGATTGATGAGAAAAGACCATTCAGATGAGTAAGTCATATTAAACTGGTAGAAGATTGGGCTGAGGTGATTTGAATCAATTTGGCACTATCAGCTTTATTTATCTGATTTTCCATGCATTATGATTAAATCTCCATCAATTGCCATGTATCCCATCATTATGTTGCAAAAATCATCCTCAAACAATGACTGGGTATTTTTATTGACGTTTTACTCACAAGTCTATAATTAAATAGGAAATCTGCAATTGATGTGATTTAATTCATGTCAATGCAATCTAAGATGCAACATGCGTAATATATGGAAAATTCCACAATCATATAAGTTTTCATATATTTATCATATAAGACCAGGTAGATGCCAATACACTTCTGTATAAGTATCCAAATCTGTCACTATGGTCCCTTTACTAAGTCTCAACTCATCTTTAGTACAACCCAGACAAAACCCATCCCCCAGCTCACAACATGGTCTGGACTGGAAAAGTCAACATTGGATCCATTTGAGTTCTTGCCAACTGATTTCAGTATGGACCAAGTTTCTATGATGAGCCTTCATACAGATATTTGGGCACTAATCATTAATCTAGCAGAACTAGATACCTTGGAGAGTTAACATAGATGGAAGAACCTGAGTAGAAAGCTGTGGCATGAGTTCTACATCAAGATGCCAGCGGATGTATGTAAGAAGATTTATAACAAGACAAGTATTGAAATCAAAAATGAGCTGAGAGTGGGGGAATTCAACAAGGAAGCCACGTGGGAACAATTTTGCACACATGTTGCCCAGTATGGGCTGGATGCATCTGTTAGTGCTTCAACATTGGGAACCAAAGAGATTTTAAACAAGTTTTGCCTCAAATGACTAATGTATTATGTGATATATTAGTAGAGCTAAGTGACTTCTGTTATGATCTGCCGCTTGAATGTTTAAGTTAGATCAGTTTTTAGTCAAATCAATTAGTATATGTTTAGGTTATCAGTATATCAGTATTATCTATGAAATCAGTAGCATTAGTCAGCAAATGAATCAGCAGATCCTTATCAGACAGAAATAGATATATTAAGTAGGATCTTATTGGGTGATGATGATGCAATCAAATGAGTCATCAGCCACAACCTACATTAGGAAATACAATTAGTCAGCAATTGATCTGGCAAAATGTATATAAGGAGCTGCTGGAACCTCAATAAAAATCAGTTCAAGTTTTAGTGAATACAATACTAGCTAAACTCCCTATTCCTCTACAACTCTTATACCAAGACTTGTAACATTGGTAGCAGCGATAACCAGAAACCTCCCTCCTGAAGAAAAGAAGAAACCACCCTCAAGATGTCGGATAATCAAGAATGGAAGAATGCCATGCAGCAAATCCTGGCTCAACAGCAACAGCTACTCCAGATCCTCAGCCAACAGCAACAAGGAATGACTACCATGGCTCAGAGCCAGCAAAGCCCTGTCAAGAGCAACTTTAGTGTGAAGGTCAACCGGTACCATGGCAGAGTCAATGAAAACCTGGGAACTTGGCTCTTTCAGATTGAAGAAGCTTTTAAAGCTAAAGGAATTGCTCCAGAGAGCAAGTTGCATTATGCAGCTTCTTACCTGGCAGATGCAGCTTTACAGTGGTACCACAACAAGATCAGGTCAGCTACTATGATGGGATGCTCTACAATCTCTACCTGGGATGAGTTTGTGTCGGAAATTCAGGATGCTTTTGAACCTCCACACCAGCAGACACTACTAAGAAGGAAGTTAAAGACACTCAGACAGAAAGGAATGGTACAAGAATACATCTATGAGTACAGATGTCTACTTGGACAAATTGAAAGAATGGACCCCTTGGATCAAGTTGAATACTTTATTGATGGGTTGAAAGAAAGAACTCGCAAGGAAGTCAATTACCGAAGACCTCAGACTATTGAAGAAGCCATCAAGATTGCCATTGACTATGACTCAGCTATGTTTGGAGTTGGGAAGCCTACAGTGACTAATCAAAAAGGCTATAATCATTATGAAAGAAGACAATCAGAAGCAGTACCAATGGAAATAGACGCTATGCAGAAGAATCCCTCCTCAGAAGAATGCAAGAAGAGAGGACTTTGCTTCAATTGCCACCAGCAGGGACATATTGCAAAGTACTGCCCTCAGAGAAGAAATGGACACCAGCCAACAAGAACCTTCAACCATATTGAGTCCCATGAACACAATAATGAGGAAGATGAGCTTGAAGAAGACTCGGAACTCACCTTCCATATGACAGAAGAGTACTTGTCCCAAATGACTTCAAACTCAGGGAAGTTATTGTACCTGAATGGAGCAATCAATGGAGTACCTGCCAAGATCATGATTGACTCAGGAGCATCGCATGAGTACATGTCAGAGCAATTTGCTTTGAAAGCTGGAATCAACTCGGAACCTACCAAATCAACTTCAGTCTCCACAGCTGATGGGAACTCCCACATAATCAACCGTATTACCCAGCCAGTAAGAATGAAGATCAATGACTATGAAGAAGACCTACAGGCTTATATATTTGGGAACTGCAAGTTTGACCTTGTACTTGGAAAAACCTGGCTATTTTGTCGTAATCCATCAATCAACTGGAGAACCCATGCTACTCAGATCCAAAAAGACAACAAGACCTATGAGCTATTACCTGCCAGGCTGGATTTCAACTTGGTCAATTCCAGTGTGTGTGAGACAAGTGAACTTAGCAAGACCCAGTTCTGTAGAGCACTTAGAAAAGGTACCGAGATGTTCCTCATGGCGGTATTACAGGAGGATTCCTCTACCCCAGCACCCCAGCAGGTCCAGACTCTCTTGAAGAAATACTCAGACGTGTTTCCAGATGAGCTTGTAAGCCTACCACCAGTCAGAGACGTGGATCATGCCATTGACACAGGAGATAGCCCTCCAGTAAGCAAGACACCTTACAGAATGAGTCCATTGGAATTGGAGGAAATGAAGAGACAAATTGATCAGCTATTGGAGCAAGGATACATCAGGCCCAGCAAGTCACCCTGGGGAGCACCAGTGCTTTTTGTGAAAAAGAAGGATGGAACACTTAGGATGTGCATTGACTACAGAGCCCTGAACTCAGTTACCGTCAAGAATAAGTACCCCATACCTCGGATTGATGAGCTTTTAGACCAACTTAATGGAGCCACTATTTTCAGCAAGATTGACCTCATGTCAGGATACAACCAGATTAGGGTAAAACCAGAAGATATCCCTAAGACAGCATTCAGGACCAGATATGGACATTACGAGTACTTAGTTATGAGTTTTGGCCTCACTAATGCCCCTGCAACATTCATGACGCTGATGCAGACTGTCTTTCAGGAGTACTTAGACAAGTTTGTGATAATCTACCTGGATGACATATTGATATACAGCAAGACAGAAAAGGATCACATGGTACACATTGAAAAGGTGTTGAAGAAACTAAGAGAGAACAAGCTATATGGCAAGCTAGCCAAGTGTGAATTCTTCAAGGAACACGTAGAATATCTGGGACACATAGTGACTAGCACAGGAGTAACCTTAGACCCCAAGAAGGTGGAAGTAATCAAGAATTTGAAGCAGCCCCATAGCATATCAGAACTCAGATCCTTCCTTGGAATGGTTTCCTATTATCGGAGATTTGTCAAGTCATTTGCAAGTATTGCAGCCCCTTTAACTGATATCCTCAAGAAAGACAATACCTACAAGTGGGACATAGCTTGTGAGACTGCCTTCCAGACGCTAAAGAATGAACTTGCTAAGTTGCCAAGCTTAAGAATACCAGACTTCAGAAAAGAGTTCACTCTATGCACAGATGCTTCAGATTATGCAATTGGTGGAGTGCTGAGCCAAGAACACGAGGGAAAGGACTACCCTGTTGCCTTTGAATCCAAGAAACTGAACTCAGCAGAACAAAACTATCCAGTCCATGAGAAGGAGATGCTTGCTATAATACACTGTTTGAAGACATGGAGATGCTATATTGAAGGAGTCAAATGCACTGTGAAGACTGATCATGCCTCCCTCAAGTATATATTTACTCAGAAGGTACTCTCTAGAAGAATGACAAGATGGAGTGAATACATTCAGCAATTTGACCTGGAGATTGTCTACTGCCCTGGAAAAAACAACACGGTTGCTGATGCCTTATCAAGATTAGATCAAGTTGCACAACTCAACTTGGTGCATGAATCAGATTGGCCTAGCCTATTACCAAAGTACTTGGAGGACCAAGCCATTCCTAATGAGGTGGATGAAGATATCAAGAAGATAATCCGGGATGAAGCCAGCAAATTTGTTGTACAGGATGAAACACTCTACCGAATTGTTGATGGAAGCCCTATTGCCTATTGTCCTTATGTTGCTCGCCTGGATTTAATACATAAGCTACACAATGGATATGGACATCTTGGGATTGAAGGAACCTATAGCCTTGTGAAAGCCAGAGCATGGTGGCCCAGAATGAAACAAGATATTGAGAAGCTAGTGAAAACATGCCCAAACTGCCAAATCAATCAGGGCCAGCCACAAAGAATTGCCGAACTCTTCCCTTTGGAGCCTGTCAGACCATTTGAGAGATGGGGAATTGACTTTATTGGAAGACTGCCAACTACCAGGAAATGTAACCGTTGGATCCTAGTAGCTATTGACCATGCCACTAAATGGCCAGTTGCTAAAGCCGTACCAATAGCCAGTGAACAAGAAGTTGCAAGTTTCATTTACCATGAGATCCTGATGAAGTTTGGATGCCCTGTGGAGATCTTATCCGATAGAGGTGCAAACTTTATGGCAAAGACATTAGAGGCTTACCTGGAAATGCAGCAGATCAGACACTTGAAAACCTCGGCATATCACCCCAGAACTAATGGAGTCACTGAGCGGTTTAATGGATTATTTGGAAAAATGCTGACTAAGTATGCAAATGGAGTTGTCAGTAGATGGGATGAGTATATAGACCAAGCACTCTTTGCATGCAGAGTCAGAGTACACAACACCACCCAGCAATCACCATTTTACTTAGTTTATGGATGTGAACCTAGGATTCCAGGAGATCTCACACAACCCAAGCTTACAGATGCCTTAGAAGATGAACTTAGTCAGCCAAGTAGACACCAGCAACTGGAACAAAGACGTCAAGAGGCACAGACCAAAGTATCTCAAAGTGCAGAAAAGATGAAGCAGAGATTTGATAAGACTATAGCACCAGAAGCATTGACAGTTGGGAACTTTGTATTGCTAAGAAACAACACTCGGAAGAAGTTTGAGCCACAATGGACAGGACCATTCAAGATCATCAGAGAATGTCCATTTGCAACTTACCAACTGGTGGACAAGCAAGGTAATATCCGGGAAGACTTAGTGCATAGGGACAGACTCAAGCTTGCAAGACTTGCTGATAATACTGAACCATCAAGATATTGGTATCACAAGAAAAGAGATTCAGGAGAACCCTCTCAACTTTAGTAGGGGAGAATGTTATGATCTGCCGCTTGAATGTTTAAGTTAGATCAGTTTTTAGTCAAATCAATTAGTATATGTTTAGGTTATCAGTATATCAGTATTATCTATGAAATCAGTAGCATTAGTCAGCAAATGAATCAGCAGATCCTTATCAGACAGAAATAGATATATTAAGTAGGATCTTATTGGGTGATGATGATGCAATCAAATGAGTCATCAGCCACAACCTACATTAGGAAATACAATTAGTCAGCAATTGATCTGGCAAAATGTATATAAGGAGCTGCTGGAACCTCAATAAAAATCAGTTCAAGTTTTAGTGAATACAATACTAGCTAAACTCCCTATTCCTCTACAACTCTTATACCAAGACTTGTAACACTTCTAAGAGCAATATACACAGGACTCATCCAGCCAACAGTTCCAAAGTATTAGACAGAGGGCAGGTGAATACCTTGAGGAATCAGAAGGTGAGCTTCAAGAGGAAGAATACAGACTGCAAGCAAGATTGTCTAGATTACACCAGCATGCCTTGCTGGATTCCCTACCATCCCTTGCAACTTCAGCATGCCGGTGCATGTCAGTCTAAACTACGCCAACACCCTTCACAAGGGTGCTCTGCATTGAGTCAACACATATTGGGTCAACTTGCACGCTTCAGAGCAAAACCACCAGAGCTTGTCAAACTGCTCAAAAAGACATGAGTTCATTGGAGCGGGCCAAGTTGCATCAACAAGCAGCATCACATCAAACTCAGTCAAGGGCCATACCAACGCATCAAGTCACATCTGCGTGTGCCATTACACCTGACCATCATCAAGTTTCTTCTGGTGAACTGACTGATGATGATCCACATGAAGTGCCTCCACCACCAGAGCCTTTAGCAAGTATAAGAACATGTCAGCACACAACACTGCAGGCTAGCTCAGTTGCATCATCCGGAGCAATTCAGCACGGCCAAGCTGCAGCATTGCACTCATCAACTAGGAGGCAAATTACTGACTACAAATACACAAGTAGCCAAGAGGATAGTCAACAAGAAAGTAGTAAGGTGTGAAAAGTGAATCACTACCAAATGCTTCAGTAGTAATCCCTGTGAGAAAAAAACCTAGGAAAGGATGATCCAATTGCATTCAATTGCTATTATTTGTAGTGATCTACACAGCACATTTTTTTTGCAGTCTGCATCAAGCCATTACAAATCAGTGATCACTAAATTTTTGATGTAAGCATTACCAAGGTTGTCTTGCATTTCAGACAGGACCCCTGTGAATAAACACCCAGCATATGTATACATCATCTGTGGCACCAGTGCAGCCATTTGATCTGATTTGCACCTAAACAATTGGTTGCATGCTAGCTATGACACCTTGTCCTATCACTAGGATTGGGGATTTACTTGCTTGATGGGCAAAATGGGATATTTGATGGCAAATCAGGTAGCTTGTGTATTGGTCAAAGAGCCAATTGGGGGCTGACAGCTTCAAGATACTTTTGGATCAATTAACCACTGAGTTAGCATGCAATTAGAGTGATGGTAACCAAAATGGTAAGTATCAGTGGAGTTTATAGTGTGATACGCATCTATTTCCATTTATATTAAAGAAACATATCAAGATACCAGATTTTACCTAGCATAATAGCAGTATTCAGTTGCGCACGTGATGCAAACATTACAAGTGGGCGCAATCATTTGTGCCAACCTCATTGTGTCAGATTGTGCCATAGTGTGCAATATCATCCCACATGGGGCAAAATTGTCCAAGAGCAATCCTGCTTACTGGTAGCTACAATATTGCACCTAATTGTTCTTAAAGACTGTGGATTGTGCTGCACACCCTGGCATGGTAAGATGGAACAAATCTACTATCTTAGCATACCAATACTGGCCTAAAATCCATTTGCTTGCTTGAATCCAGGATAATGCTCATGGAACAGGTCAAGCACATTCTGCTTGGCCTTGAGCTCCTGATGGTCTCATGGTATGCTGGCCTTAAGGTGTAGGCTTGCTTGACTTCTGATAGCCTCTTCAGTATTAGCCTGCTCTTCTTTATTGCACTCAGCAGCTTTGCAGATCTGCAATGTCATTTAATTTTAGGCTTTTATATACACATCACATTTTCTCCCTCCCATGCAGTAATAGATTTTTGTGCCAGCTTTATTGTTGGGTGCTGTTGTTGTGTTTCAAAGACTGTGTAGTGTTGCTCTGTTGTTACTGTTATGAATAGACACAAGGCAGGAGGAAAAGCTAGGCATGGCAGGAAAGGACTTAGGTGTGGACCGACAAGGCAAGACAGGATTCAAGGCAAGGCTGTTTATTCAAGACCTGGGTTTATCAGACTGAGGAATACTTAAGGGGGGATAAGACTATATATACTTTTTGGCTATACTGATGCCAAGAGATATTGGCTAATACTAATGGGGTTGTGGGGTGAGGCACAGCAATGATGCTGGGGATAATAACATAGATGACACGGCACTGAAACCGGATGAAGAAAGGAGTTGGGTCACCTAATCATGTAACTAAGTTATGTGACCTAGTATTTCCATATATGGTACTAAACTATGAAAAATACAATGGGAAGCTTTCATGGAATGTTCCATTGTGTAACAATTGTTTGGAATGGACAGGAACTTTCTGGAAGGTGGTAGAAGGTTCCAGAAGGAATCTCTTAGAAATTGAGCTAGGAAGCTGAAACTTGGCATGGGTGTTCATGGTGGTCATGTGATCATGACAGTTACATTTGGAAATGGCTAAGCCCTTGGCTGTGAGATTCAGCTACTTAAGTTCCTTCTTTACTGCAAAGATACTGCTTTCTCCACCAAGGAGATTGAGTGCTCAACACCTTTTATCCACTCATCCTGCTTCTGGACTATTTCCTGATTTCTCTGGGCCATTACATCTATCCTATTGCTACTGTTCCTAATTGCCTTATTGATGCACAGGGCCTTTTTTGGGTGTAACCCTGCTGGTTACTCTAGATGTTGACGCATGCTGTTGACCAACTGTTCTACTTCTACTGTCAGCAGTGGGTTTTGGTTGGGAACCAGACAACTTTGCTTTATTTTTGGTGGCATATATATGGATGTGAGTCAAACCTAAGGCAAAATGGTGTTACATATACATGTGTATGTGGTGCCACAACTTTATTTATAATGCTTGCTATGGAAAGTCATCATTAAGTCTTACATTCATGTAAGTGCACTGTCACAAATACAAGACTGACTTAAATTCACATGAGTTTTGACAAAAAATGATATAATGGTGTTATGTTGTTGAGTGTCAAATTGTTTACCCCATGGACAAGGCTACTTTGATGCAACACTGTAAGAGAAGAGGAAAAAGACCATGTGGCTATTGTAACAAGCCTCTCAGCCATGAAGCATATAGACAGCATAGGAAGTATTGCAAGGATCACAGCTAGTGTATTGCCACACAAGTCATATTAGACCATTCACCAGTCACCACTGTACCAACAAAATCTTGCTGGCCACTTGATATTTCAATAATGGCACCTGGCCATACTTGTCACCTTCCACAAACCTAGTCTGGTAGGCTTGTAACACCTTTAGGCTCACCCTAGTCTTTTGAATATAGCATGGAGAGTGATAGCCCTGAAGAAGCAGGCATGCTCATGGATTGTGGGCCTATCTTCCCTAGCAACAGTACCTTGCATGAGCCAGGCAATATCCATTATGCAATGAGACAACACATGTGGAAAAAAATGCCAAGGATACTTAAAGAGTCCAGTGAGCCCAGTGATCCATTTACTGCTGAATGATGTGATGTGATAGCTAGAGATGTGCCATGCTACCACTACTATGAGTAGTGGGGGCTTTGAGAAATTACTACTACTTCTTGCCAAAATTATTCTGGGATGCACTTACCATGCACATGGAAAAAATGGACAACTCTCATGCAGCTGTCAACATTAAACCCAGAGACTGTCCTGATTCCAGCATATGTTAACTTTTGCATGGCATTCATATCCTAAATTGCCACCATTGCAAGGTATCTAACTTGTCAGGGATCCACCACCATTTGGGAAGAATATTGCTCATATTCTGAATATGTTCTGGTAATACCCCATCTAAAGAAGCTCATGCAGTCCTATAGATAATGTGAAGCTATAAAATACCACACTGAGTATCAATCAAGTGAAACACATCTGATATATTTGATGGCAAACCTGATAGACAGTTAAGAAGGAAGGGCTACCTGTAAGGTATGTATAGCCATGCCTTTGCCTTAGCACTTGATGGATTCTCATTGAGCAAGTACACCATCACCCAGTCCTGCCAGCCACTGACTCTTAATAACCTGTATCCACTGTCTGTCTTTTGGTATCAGAACAGAAATCTGATGGCAGTCTCACTGGTATCTGGGCCTAAATCACTGTTCAACCTGAATGCTACCTGTATCCACTACTGGATGAATTTGTGTGCTTTCCAGCAGGATAACAGTAAATGGCCATCATGTCAAAGCATATATCATTATTTGCATTGGAGATATCACAGCCATCAGCAAGATAGCCACCTTTTCTGGGTACAATGAATGGTATTGCTGTCAAATGTGTGAGATCCAGGGGACTTACTCCATAACTCACTCACATTAATATAACCCAAACACCAACACTAAGAACATCATCATTGTGCAAAGAGACATACAGAAGTCTGCATGAAATTGCAGCCCAAGTTTGTAAGCTATAAGTCATTGACCAAAATATGGAGTTAACTGGAAAACTGAGATACTTAAGATAGTAGGTATCTGTAATAGCAAAAGCTTTGCACAGGGAGCAATGCATTTGCTTGTCAATAATATTCCTATACTGATGACCAAGATGTACATGAGGTATTTTAGGCTAAATGAGCCCTTTGAGATACTATAGAAATGTGAATGAATTGGCAAGATATTACAGTGTATCTGCTACCCTAGGTACTTCTCACAGGCTCCAATCAAGATCCATATGCATTTGCAACAATACAAGTGCAAGGACAAGTTCAACTGGATATCTATTAAATCACATGTCCTTCTGAAGCCATTTATACAAAGTGCACATTTACAGCATTAGGAGTCATATGCCAACATTGTAGGAATATTTATCCTGATGCAGATCACCTATGCCAACTTGACATATGTAATGCTCTGTGCAAGGGGTTTGCAACAGGATTTGAGCAGCAAGAACTACAAACATAAAGCTGAATGTAAAGATATCTGCTGCTAGTGTATCCTTTCTCTATTCTATCTTGCTTGGTGTGTGGAAAAAAATAGGCCTTGCTTCACTTTTTGTGAGTTTGTTTTGGTGCAGATGTGTGGGGATATAGTAAGATGAGTCAAGTTGCAGGTACTACCAAAGTACCTTCAAATCTGCTAAGGATGTGATGAGTTGGCAGATGGAGGACAGCCAGGAAGAGTTGGAAATACTGAGGACAGAGGTGCACATGGAGACACCTATGCTTATGGAATTAAGAAGCTAAGCAGCCTCAATATGTGGGTAACCAGTTAAGTAATGCAAAGTTGGGTTGGGTGCAACAATCAATTAATTTTTATTAGGAAAACTCTGCCAATAAATGCCAGGTTTCTCTTGGTTACAAGCCAACTTTTACACCATTCAGGTCAGAATTCACACAAACAAGAGCCAAAATGCACCTATCAGGAGGACTAGAATCCAGCAGGGAGAAGGAATATAATGGCTAAATAGTAAGAAGTTCTTTGCAGATATTGAGGAGGTATTCATAGCAAAAGTGGTGGCAACCAAGCATATATCTTCAAGATGGATATGTTACCAGCAATATAAGATTTATGGCAACTTTATAAGTAGCACACTAAAATGCCATAAAGTTGAGGTGATAGAAGTATGTCAATTGTGGCAGGTAGGCATGTTTGTAGATGTTGGTAAGCAGGAGGTCATAGTTTTTTTTGGTTCAAACTATATAGGGAATGTTGCAATTTAAGAAGTGATTTGGATATAAGGAACTTATCAAGAAATAGTGATAATAGTTGAACTGTTGTTTATTCATAAAGAAGCTCAGTATTTATACCTTTGTAGAAGTAATACAGCTGCAACACTAAGTAGGGAGGGTTTCTCAATATTCAGGAGCATTCTGTAACAGTTTCAGGGTTAGTACATAATGTTTGGTAATAGTGCTAATTTGATCCTGACTATAGGGGAATAATCATAAGATCATATATCTGGAGAAAGTGGCAAAGTTAAGGCAGTAAATGAGTCCTACAGTGACTAAGACTAGCCTAGAATTGTTAAGTAAATTTTTAGCTGCTGAATGATACCAAATAGTCCAATATTTCAACACTCCCCCTCAACTAAATAATTTCTTAATCCCAATTTCTCTCTAAGGATCTCAAACTGTGGCCTAGCTAGTGGTTTTGTCAATATGTCTGCCACCATTTTGTCAGCTGGGCAGTAAACCAGCTCTACTAAGTTATTTTCTACAGCTTCCCTCACAAAGTGATGCTGTATATCAATGTGCTTAGTTCTGGCATGATTAGTAGGCTTTCTAGCTAATGAAATACAACTTTGATTATCCTTGTAAATACATGTTGGTTCACCTGAATTAAAACCTAAGTCTTTGAATAATTTTTGTAGCCATATAGCCTCCTTAGTTGCTTGACATGCAGCCATATATTTGGCTTCAGTTGTAGATAGTGCCACAGTTGGTTGTTTCTTGCAATTCCAAGTAATAGCTGCACCAGCATAAAGAAATACATAGCCTGTGGTAGAGTGTCTGTCAATCAAATCCCTACCCCAATCTGAATCACTATAACCATCAAATTTTTGCCTATTAGCTGCTCCAGAGTATTCCAGTACCATATTTATGGTACCTTGTAGATATCTGAAAATCCGCTTAACTGCTGCAATTTGATCTGATCCATAATTCTACATGAATTGACTGACTATTCCAACTGCTACTGCAATATCTGGACATGTAGATACCATCATGTACATTGGGCTACCAACCATTGATTGATAGGGAAAGTTTTGGTCCATATTTGAGCCGTTTTCATCTATAACTGGGTGAGATTTGCTTAATTTCAGGTTATTGTCCATAGGGGTTGCTGCAGGTTTGCAATTTTCCATTTTGAAGCGTCTAAGAATGTCCCTGATGTACTTAGACTGATTCAGCACAATTTTCTGCGTAGGTATGTCAAATTTGACCTCAATTCCAAGAAAATAGCTCAATTTTCCAAGATCTTTCATCTCAAACTTGCTGAAGAGATCTGATTTTGTCTGTTTAAGTGCCTCTTGATCACTTGTAGCTATAATTAGGTTGTCCACATAAAGAACTAGGATGATCACACCCTTTTTGAGCTGTTTCACATATATACTGTGATCTGCAGTGCTACAAGAGAACCCAATTTCCTCTAGATATGTGTCAATATTGTTATACCATGCTCTGGGTGCCTGCTTAAGCCCATACAACAATTTTCTAAGTTTGCACACCTTATGGGGGCTTTTTGGATCGGTAAAACCTTCTGGTTGCTCCATATATATAGTTTCTTGCAAATCCCCATTTAGAAAGGCTGTTTTGACGTCCATTTGGTGTAGATCTAGACTGTGTACAGCTGCCAGGGCTAGAACTGTCCTAATAGAGTTAAACTTGGCAACCAGAGCAAATGTTTCCTTAAAGTCTAGTCCCTGGATCTGGGAATAGCCTTTAGCTACCAATCTAGCCTTGTACTTATCAACAGCACCATTTGAGGTTATCTTGATCTTGTAGACCCATCTACATCCTATTGGCTTTCTCCCATTTGGTAAATCTACCAGTTCCCACGTTTTTGCCTTGATCAGTGATTGGTACTCCTCCTGCATGGCTTATTGCCACTTAGTAGCATCTGGACCTTGCATTGCCTGTTCCAGATTCTGAGGTTTGGCACATAAGGCAAGATAAGCTTCTTCATGATCATTGGATGTCTGCCACCAGGATCCAAGGGCATTTCTTATTCTGGTAGATCTCCTAACTGGGATAATCTGTTCTGATCTGGAACTGGTAGAAGTATCTTCCATCTCTGGCTGGATTTGGTACGGATCTTCTTCATTTGTGTTGATTGCATCATCAGGCAGCTGGCCAATGATTTCTGTGGCTTTCTGATCTGAATTTTCCTCAAATACAACGTCCCTGCTCTTGATCAGCTTCAATCAAATGAGTCATCAGCCACAACCTACATTAGGAAATACATTAGTCAGCAATTGATCTGACAAAATGTATATAAGAAGCTGCTGGAACCTCAATAACAAGCAGTTCAAGTTTTAGTGAATACAAGACTAGCTAAACTCCCTATCCTTTACAACTCTTATACCAAGACTTGTAACAGTGGTTTAGGTGTGCAAAGTGAATCACTACCAAATGCTTTAGTGGTAATCTCTGTGAGAAAAAAACCTAGGAGAGGATGAAACAATTGCATTGATTTGTTATTATTTGTTATAATTCAATCAGCGCATTTGTATTTGCAATTCAAATTGAGCCATTGCAAATCAGCAATCACTAAACTTTTAATATAAGCAATAGACTTGTTCCGTTGGATAGTGCCACATTGACCCATGAGTGCCAAATGATGCCATAGTGTGCCAGAGAGGCCAAGTGAACCTATACTTGGCCACAGAGTGTAAAACATATCTCTGCATCTTCATGCAAAGCAGCCCCTGTGTTTCACCTATGATGCAAGAGAAAGCCCATTTTTGACGTTTTTTTGTGGATCAATGTTGTGCAGGATGTGGAAGAGCACAGAAGAGCTGAAGACATGCATCAGGTACTCAATACCCATGGCACTCTGAATCTAGCTCCTGTGGCTTGTAACATGTTAGAAAAATGCATGGCACTATCTTGGTCCACTGTACTATCTGGCACTATAAGTGCTTTGCATACATCTTACTTTAGGGCTAATAATTAAACATAGAACCAGATAGTACCAGTGGACCAAGATAGTGCCATGAGTTTTTGTGACAAGTTACAAGCCATAGGAGCTAGATTCAGAGTGCCATGGGTATGGAATACCAGATGCATATCTTCAATCCTTTTGTGCTCTTACACATCCTGCACAACATTGACCCATATAAAAAGGTCAAAAAATGGATTTTCTCCAACACAATGGGTGAAACACAGAGGCAGCTTTGCATGAAGTTGCAGAGCTATGTTTCACACTCTGTGGCCAAGTAAAGGCTCACTTGGCCTCCCTGGCACACTATGGCATCATTTGGCACTCATGGCTCAATGTGGCACTATCCAACGGAACAAGTCTAATATCAAGCTTGTCTCACATTTGAGATAGAACACCTATAAATAAACACCCTGCATATATATACATTACCTGTAACACCAGTGCAGCCATTTGATCTGTTTTGCACCTAACTATATGGTTGCATGCTAGCTATGACACTTTGTCCAATCACTAGGATCAGGGATCTACTTGCTCAATGGGCAAAATGGGATATTTGATGGCAAATCAGGTAGCTTGTATATTGGTCAAAGAGCCAATTGGGGGCTGACAGCTTCAGGATACTTCTGACCCAATTAACCACTGAGATACCATGCAATTGGAGTGATGGTAACCAAGATGGTAAGTATCAGTGTAGTCTATGGTGTGATATGCATATATTTCCATTTACATTAAAGACACATATACAAATACCAAGATTTTACCTACTGTATAGCCGTATCCAATTGCGCATATGATGTAAACACTACAAGTTGGTGCAATTATCCATGCCAACCTCATTGTGTCAGATTGTGCCATAGTGTGCAAGATTGTCCCACATGGTGCAAAATTGTCCAGGAGCAATCCTGCCTACTGGTAGCTACAATATTGCGCATGATTGTTCTTGGAGACCACAGATTGCACTGTGTGCCCTGGCACATTACAATAGAACAAGTCTACTATTTATACAAGCTACAATGCAGGTTTGTTGTACCTGAGCATGTTAACATTGCTGAATTTGATGAGACTAACTGGGAGACATGGCATAGGAGGCTAGAACACATTGGGGAACAGAAAATGAGCCAAATGGTGTAAAATCAACTTGTTTTGGGCCTAGATTACTCAATTTTAATGAAATTGAATGTCTGTAAAGGATGGTAAACATGCTGGGCAATGCTTCAGGGGCTCAGGAAGCATCAACACTACCAAAATATTAGCTATTGTGTGCTCAGACATATGTGGGCCCATGAGAACACTGTCCTTTGGAGCCAAGCAATACTTTATGATGTTTATTGATAACAAGACAAGATATGTATGGGGGTACTTCCTTGAGACAAAGGATGAGGCTTTAAAGACATTGAAGCGCTTCAGGAACATGGCAGGAACACAAACTGGGTGTAAGCAGAATGTTCTTCAAAGTGACAATGGATGGGAATACTGCTCATCTATTAAAATACTTTAACAGGCCACTGTTTCACATACTCCACAGCAAAACAGAGTAGCAGAATGAGTAAATAGAACAGTAATAGAGATGGAAAGATCAATGCTACATGATAAGGGAATGGACTACAAGTTTTGGGCTGAATTTGTTGCCACCTCAGTATGCATTAAGAATAGATGCCCAATAACAGCATTAAATGTTTCCACACCCTTTGAGGCATATACAGGCAAAAGACCAAACCTCCAGCTCCTTAGGATATTTGGCAATGATGTTTTTAATCACATCCCTGACAAAAAACACCAAAAGTTGGAGTCAAAAAGCCTAAATCATCAGCAGAAAAAAGAAAGGGAGAAAAATGGGAAAATATTATTACCACATATCAGGGTACTTCCCAAATGAAGCTAAAACATATGTAGGCTATATGTGGACTATCTGGCAATGCTGGTATGCTCCATGGAGCCTCTGGCACAAAGCTCTTGAGCCAGAAAACTCAGAAAAGCCTTGAAAGCTCCACAGGATCTCTCCAATTTTGTAGTAAATAATGGAGCAGATTACTTAAAGCAGAGGTCTTGATATCTGCTGTCTATGGAGCTGAAAGAAACAGATGCAAGGTTCAGCCATATGGTTTTTATGGACTTTGAAGACACTGAGAAGATCAGTCAGTCTTGCAAAGCAAACTCAAGGTTGAAAATAACTATCAGGGGAATCAGGATAATCAAAGCCCTCTCAAGGAGAATCTCACATCTAGAAAAGTGCCAGTCTCCACTCTACAAGTTTATTCTAATATGACAAAAGCAGCTGTTTCAATCCAAATCAGTAGAGGCACTTTGAAAGTAGCTTCCAAACAACCTATGGTACTATCTGATACCAAACTGGGTAAATTAAGAAGCAAATGAACTTTGAATCTACTTTAAATGAAATAGTTGGTCTAAAGAAACTTAAGGAAGACAAAGATGACCACTCTAGATCATCTTTTGTGGATCTCAATCACTTAACAGATGTGGTTCAAGTGGGAGCAGGTGACCCCAGCTCAGAGTAGTGCAAAAACCTTTTTTCTTTAGCCATGAGGTATGTGCCATAGTGCCAAGAAATGATGATAATCCAGATCAGGCATAAATGACAAAACCTTGACTTGGCCCAATATAGTTCATTTCCTTTACCTCATATTGAGTCTATAAAATGGAAGCAACTGTCCCTGAGCCTAATATGGACATACATTAAAGTTGTCTAAATGAGTTAGACTTTTGTGTGGAAATAAGGAAACTCCAGATCTGCCATAAATGACAAAGCCTTAAATGGACCAAAATTGGGACAGTCTTGCTCAATTAAAAAGCATTGGTTAGTCCAGAGGCTATATATCATTATTACAATCTGGCAATCAGACTCAGTGCATTTTTCAAGGCCATACAACTGATCAAAGACTATGATTAGTATTTTGATCAGGTTGTTCTGATTTTTGGGCACACAATTAAGTAGAAGTGCACATTGCATTACAAGTTACTTGTTCAATCAAGCTGAGCACAAAAGCATATACTGCTGGATACTATATTAGTCCAATATGCAACACAGTTAAATCTTATATGCTTATTGCAGATTGCTCATTGTCAATATGTATTTAGTACTCATAAATATTTTGTTGAGTGGCAGTGTGTGATTATTAAGTTTTCACCTAAATACTTATGCTAACTTAGTCACATATATCTTACTCTTTGATTAGCATTCTGTCCTGACCAAATTTCTTGGTAGGATTTACTTAAATGTTTTCACCAAACTGTTAGATACACAGATTATGATCTTTTTCAAACTTGTCCAAAAGCCCTCAAACTTGGAGCACATATTCTTTGGACCTTCCTTAATGGACTCTTTATGTTTTTCTGCTCTACTTTATTAAAAGTATAAATACCATACTTTTGATAAACCAATCTACAGGTGAATAACATGTATATCCACTAGTGTTCCACATCACTTCCAATACCCCTCAGAATATTGCAACATGTTCTTGGCTATTTCTGGTACATGGAGTACTTCTTTGAAGGTATATGTATGGCTTCCTTCATTACTTCTAAGGTTTACTTTAATAGTTTGTTTTCCCACTGCATCAAGTTTCTATTGTCAACCATGAAAGCATTCTTAAATGGAATTTCTTGATATTAGGTGAAAAGTTCTTTTGGTGTGTAAAGTGCTGATATACTATCAAGTCAATACATCACTTCTGAGAATCCTTGTTTGTAGCCACAAAAGTGCAGATGTAAACAGTCTATCTTCAGTATTGCAACATTTTCTTAATCAGGTCTTTTCTGCTAATTATCACTCCTATGAAAAATCATTGCAATGATCCTGTCAAAAGGCCATCACAAATTCTAAGTCCCGTGACTAAGAGGTATTGATCCCATCAGGACACCATGCAAAGATCATCAAAAAATTATTGCACCAAATTTCACAAAAAACTTGGTAAAAATTTTTCATCACAAGAGTACAAAAGTGGCTTTTGATTGGTTCTCCACAATTCTCTTACTTTCTGATCCTGGACACTCTATCAACTCCTATGTTTTTGTGCATTTATAGGCTATTGCCTCTTTTTCACACTTGTTACTTCCTGACTCAACCTTTTCTCTTACTTTTCATGCATACAAATTGATTTATTTACATTGAAACTTCAGTTTTACCTCAATGGCCAATTGCATTGGCCTATAGAAGTCCCTACACCCTACACTAACATAAAGCCCAACTCCACAATCAACAAATAACTCCATTAAAGTCTACTACTTAATAAGTATATCTGCTGTAACTCTTTGTTTCCATTACCTTGGCAGAAACCCTATGGCTTTATACCACTGCTGATTCACTGGTTCCCATATGCCCTGGTCTTCAGCCAGCACTGTAAGGTCAAGCACCTCCTCTGCCAGTCTTTGCAGTAAATTCTAGCAAAATTCAAGTGAGTTTTCTTAAGGACTGCTCTTGAAGTGGTGCTGCAACCTCTTGGTGTGCCTATCAATGTTCCAAAATTCCACTAAAGGCATTGTGATAATCTTGTAAGGTCTTGACATTGGTACTCTTTCTGTCAGTGGAATCTATACTTGGTCAACAATGGAGGCCATGGAAGCTGTGCTAGACAAATTGCCATTCAGTGCAAACTCATCTACCTCACTGCAGTCTAGATCAACTGGCTGCACTTCCAACTCTTGTGAATACAGCTGTTTTCTTGTTGGTATTTCTTCTTGGCTATGATGAGACTCAGTCTATTCCAGGCTTACGGCATATATTGGCAAGAACTATAGCTTTTTTTGTGCACTTCCCTGTCTCTGGCCTAGGTAGACTTTTTCCCTTTACCTTTTCCTTTATCACAGCTAGACCATTCACTACTACGTTTTCTGATTGTTTCTTTTAGTAAACTACATTCTCTCCTTGATCAATGCTGTTCTGATGCATCTGTTTTGGCCTGCTTGTCCCTTGCTGGCACTCTGCAGGCAACCCAATGCTTCTTTTCTGCTTGTTTTAAGCACTCAGCCCATGCTGTGATGGGCTCCTGAGGTAGCTGCTTGCTTTTATCACTGTCAGGTCCTTCACTGGGACTTTGACTGAGAGTTTCTTGGATAGACCTATGCTTTTTCCTTTGTGACTGTTGTGTGGGTGCATATATGTCTGTCTGCTTTTCCCTTATTGGTACTCTTCTAGCTACCTGATGTCTCTTCAATGCTTGCTTGGAGCTTTTGGCCTGCTTGCAATGGGCTCTTGAGGAAGCTGCTGGTTTTTAGTCATTACACCCTTGTTCTACTGTCTTTTATAGTATCTGCTATTCATGAGATACTTTCTTAGCATACCAATGCTGCCCCAAAATCTGTTTGCTTGTTTGAGTCCAGGATAATGCTCATGGAGTAAGTCAAGTGCATTCTGCTTGGTCCTGGGCTCCTGATGGTCTCATGGTATACTGGCCTTAAGGTGTTTGTGTACTAGGCTTCTAACAACCTCTTCAATATTAGCCCACTCTTCATTATTGCACTCAAAAACGTCACAGATCTTCAATGACGTTTGATTTTTGGGCTTTGGTATAAACACTACATTTTCTCCCTCCCATGGTTTGATAGGCTTTTCTGTGGGCTTTATCTTTGGGCACTGTTGTTGTGCTTCAAAGACTGTACGGTATTCCTCTGCTGTTACATTGGGAAATGGCTCAATTCTTGGCTGTGACATTGAGCTATATGAGTTCCTTCTTTGCAGCAAAGACACTGCTTTCTCTACCTGGGAAACCAGTTGCTCTACATCTTTTACCCACTCATCTTGTTTCTGCACTATTTCCTGATTTTTCTGGGCCATTGGATCTATCCTATCATCCACTGCACCTAATTGCTTCATTAATGCTTTAGTATGAGCTGACAACATACTTGCTAATACAGGTGGTGGTAATGTTGTGACAGTCACTTGCTGGTTCTCAATGGAAGGAACTGCTTTTACCACATTCTCATCTGCCTCAGCATTATGGCCAGCTTATAGCTCCACAGAGATTGCCAACTGCCTACTGGACTGAAAGCCTGAGGAGTCTGCATTACTACCATCAGTGGGCACACTGTCCGCAGGGCCTTTTTGGTTGAAGCCTTGCTTGTTGCATTGAATGTCATAGCAAGCTATTGTCCAGTTGTTCTTCTGCTGCTGTCAGAAGTGGGGTTTGGTTGGGAACCAGACAACTTTAGTTTATTTTTTGGTGGCATATATATGGAAGTTAGTCAAACAAAAGGGAAATGGTGTTACATATATATGTGTATGTGATGCCACAACCTTATTTATAGTGCTTACTATAGCAGATCATCATTGAATCCTACATTCATTTAGGAGCAATGTCTCAAATGCAAGACTGTCTTAAATTTGCATGTGTATTTACAAAAAAGTGATATAATAGCATTACATTATAAAGCATCAAACAGTTTTCCCCATCGACAAGACTACTTTGATTCACCACCATATGAGAAGAGAAAAAAGGCCATGTGGCTATTGTAGTGAGCCTCTCAGCCATTAAGTATACAGATAGCATAGGAAGTACAACAAGGATCACAGCCAGTGTTTTGCCACACATGCCATATTTTACCATTTACCAGTCACTACTGCACCAACAATATCTTGCTGGCTACTTGATACATCTATAACTGCACCTAGCCATACTTGTTACCTTGTGTAAGCTAAGTCAGGTAAGTTTGTGACTACTGTAGGCACCCCAGCCTTCTGAATATGCCACACAGAGTGATAGCTCTGAAGATGCAGGCCCACAGATGTATTGTGAGCCTATCTTTCCTAAAAACAGTACTCTGTATCAGCCTGGCAAAATCCAATTATGCAATTAGACAACACCTGTGCAAAAAATGTCAAGGGTACTACATAGTATCAAGTGAGCTCAGTAATCCATTTATTGGTGAATGATGCAATGTTGTGGCTAGAGATGTGGCATGTTTCCACTAATATCAATAATGGGTGCTCTGATGATTTATTACTACTTTTTGCCAAAATCAACCCGGGATGCAACTTACCATGTACATAGTATAAATGGTCAACTGTCATGCAGCTGGAAACATACAACCCCAAGACTGCCTTGATACCAGCATGTGTTAACAGTTATATGTCATTCACATCAGAAAATGCCACCATTGCAAGGTGTCCAACTTGTTAGGATTCCACCATCCTTGGGGGAAAACATTGCTCACACTCTGGATATATTCTGGTAATACACTGTCTAAAGAAGCTGATGCAGTCCAACAAATAATGTGAAGCTATAAAGTACCACACTCAGAATCAATCAAGTGCAAACATATCAGATATATTTGAAGGCAAATGTTACAAACAGCTAAGTAGCAAGGGCTACTTTAAGGACATGTATTACCATGCCTTTGCTAGGCACCTGATGGATTCTCATTAAACCAGTTCTCTACCAGCAAATCCTGCTGGCCATGGCTCTCATTTAGCTGAATCTGCTGCCTATCTTACAGTATCAGAGCAGAAATCTGATGGTTGTCTCACTGATATCTGGGTCTAAATCTCCATCCAACCTTGAGAGCTACCTGTATCCATACCTGTATGAATTTTGTATGCATTCCAGCAGGATAACAGTAAATGGCCATCACATCAAAGCAAATATTATTATCTGCATTGGAGATATAACCTACCATCAGCAAGATAGCTGGCTTTTTGAGCACAATGTATGATATTGCTGTCAAGTGTGTGAGATCCAGGGGACTTACTCCTTAATGCTGTAAGAGTCTTGGAGATATTGGAAGTGATTGGGAGGACAAGTAGAATAGATCTGTTCCATTGGACAGTGCCACATTGAGCCATGAGTGCCAAATGATGCCATAGTGTGCCAGAGAGGCCAAGTGAGCCTGTACTTGGCCACAGAGTGTGAAACACAGATCTGCATCTTCATGGCTGACAACTCCCACTGAATATGAGATATCTGGACATGTTCCAAGCATGATATTGTCCTCCCAATCACTTCCAATATCTCCAAGACTCTTACAACAGTATTTTTGTGTTTTTTTCACCAGTTTCTCTCTCCACCATGGCTTTAAACTCCCTGAACTTAGACAGAGCTTCTTCCTTTTTCTCCATGAAGTAGACCCATGTGTATCTTGTATAATCATCAATAAAAGTGATTAAATACTTCATCCCACCTAAGGATAAATTTAGCATAGGTCCACACAGATCTGAGTGAATTAGATCTAATTTTTTCTTAGTTTTGATCAACCCAGAGCTCTTGAACAGTTGTCTGGCTTGTTTCCTATATATGCAGGCTTCACAGTGCTCCAAACTAGCTGGGGGATCAGTTTTTACTCCAGAAATTAGCTGATCTTTGATCATTTTGCGCAAATAATCAAAATTGATGTGCCCAAATCTCCTGTGCCAAAGCATTGGTGTTTCTTCATTTAAGTTACATATATTGGCTTCCAAATATGATGGAATATAGGTCAACTTGTATAGATTCTGATATCTGATACCCAAAGCAATATGAGCACCATTTTGATCAGTGATCTTGCATCCAGAATTGTCAAAGCTGAAACTGAGTCCTTCTGCAGTGGCCTTGCTTACAGATAGTAAGTTCTTTGCTATTTCTGGTACATAGAGTACTTCTTTGAAAGTCAGTGTATGGCTTCCTTCACTGCTTCTTAGGTTTACTTGGATAGTTCCTTCTCCCACTGCATCAAGTGTTCTATTGTCACCCATGAAAACCTTCTTAATTGTAATTTCTTGATATTGGGTAAAAAGTTCTTTTTGATGTATAAAGTATTGAGATGCTCCAGAGTCAATATACCACGTCTGAGAATCCTTTTTTATGGTCACATTTAGTGCAGGTATGAATAGTCTATCTTCAGTTGTTGCAGCATTTCCATATTCAGACTTCTTTTGCTGATTATCTTTCTTTTTGAGACACTGGTTGGATGTGTGTCCTTTCCTTTTGCAGTAGTTACAAAACAGGTTGCTGTTGCCTTTGTAGGGTCTTGGGTACCTCCTTTGTTGGTTATCATTGCTTATTAAAGCATTTTCTTCTTCCTTCTCATTTGCGGTTGATTTTTTTAATTCTTCTTCCAGGAGCCTTCCATATTTGTAATTTAAGGTCAAATCTTCAGTTCTGGACTCTGGGGCTGATACATGGCCCTGAAACCTGTCTGTCAGGCTATTCAGGATGGTAAAAATCACATGCTCATCAATAGTTGGTACGCCCACAGATTCCATCTCATCTACCAGCAGGGTAATTCTCTTAATTAGATTTTTCATTTCTTCTTCTGGCAGCATCTTTGTAGTAAAGAATTTTAATCTCAGATACATTTTCTTAGCAGCTGAACTTGACTGGTAGGTGTCTTCAAATGCCTTCCAGGCATTCTTTGCTGTTTTTGCTCTTGAGCATTGAATTAGCAATTTGTCTTGAACATTAAGGCAAATGCAGTTAAAGGCACTTTGTTCTTTCTTCTGGTGCTCAAGGCTTCCTCTCCCACATTTTTAGGAGTGCATTCTTCTACCATGACAATACCCCAAAGGCCTCTTTCTTGTAGCAGCATTTTCATCTTCACCTTCCACAATTGGTAGTTAGATCCATCCGACTTTCCAGCAGAGGGAAAAGTTCCAGTAATAGCAGTAGTATACATTGCAGAGAGTGACAGCTTGGGGCTCATAATCTGTTGTAAGAGTCTTGGAGATATTGGAAGCGGTTGGGAGAACAAGTAGATTAAGTGGTTTTCACTTAATGATTCATTGAATGTAAAAGTAGTATTTATACTTTTGCCTGGTCTTGGCATAACAAACATGTAGAAAAGGTTAAGGAAGGTCCCAAGAACATATGTGCAGAGCTTGGGGCTGTTTGGACAACTCTGAGAATTTTGATATTCTGGGTACCTGGTATTTTGGTAAAATATTCAAAGTAAATCCTGTCACGGAATTTGGTTAATATTTTCAAAGATTTGTAGGTAATGTTCTAGGTGACAAAGTTAGGTGAATATATAGGTGGAATTACAGATTTTTACAACAAAAATCACTTAATTATTTGTTCTCCCAATCACTTCCAATATCCCCAAGACTCTTACAGCAGAATCATCATCTCTGGATTCCTTGGCTGATGGAAGGCCCTAAAACGTATCTGTCAAGCTATTCATGAGGGTTACTACCACATCTTTATTAGTAGTGTGTACACCCACATATTCCATCTGATCAAGTAACAGGATAATTGTGATAAATAGATTTTCATTTCTTCTCCTGTGCACAGCTTTGTATTATTGAATGTGTCCCTAAGATACACTTGCTTTATAGGTGAACATGACTGCCTGGTGTCTTTTAA
>MCFE01000250.1:0-114502 GCA_002104905.1 Basidiobolus meristosporus CBS 931.73 | reverse complement strand
CTCCTCCAATGTGCAACAAGACTCCCAGGCCATCCACCAGTATCTGCAGAAGAATAATCTCCAGCTTTCCATTGCAAAGACAGTACCTTTGGGCTCTCCCATCAACTTGGAGAACTCCACTCTACCTGCTCAGGTTTCTGCTACATATCTTGGCTTTCCTTTCCTTCCTACTGGACTAGATTCTGGAGCACACCTGAAGAAGAGAATTATCCTGGCAAGACAGGCACTCCACAAGCTACTGGCTGTTACTCCTCCTACAACTTCAGCTCCCAGCTGCCTCCTTCTACTCAAGCAGTTTGTCTTCCCTGTCCTGGAATTTGGCTTACCACTTCTCTCTCTTACTTCTAGAGACTGCACTAAGCTTGACAAGTTTGCAGTATGGTGCATTACCTCCTTGGTGCCTCATTTGCCTGAATGCCCCTACAGACATGCTATTCTTGGTGCTTTTGGGTTTATGCCCTATAAGATCAGACTTCTCTACCTTAGAACCAGATTATACCTCAGACTTCACAACTGCAACAACCCACTGATTAAGGCCTGGAAGAGAACACACCACACAACACCTGGCTCCTGCTGGAGAACTATACTTGGAGATCCTGAAGTCAAGAAGTTTGCTCACTATATTCTGCAGTCAGAAAAACCCAAGCTGGCCTACCTGAAGTACTTGACAGACCTTTGGCAGCAATATCTGCAGCAGCACACTCCCTTTATGATGAATATCAATCCTTATCACATTCCCCTCATTAATGTTGTTCACAAGTCATTCTTACCTCTCTTGCTACCCCCCTTCCCACTGAACAGTGTCTTGAGCACTGAAGAACTATCATCACTTCTTATTAACTTACCTACAAATTCCCCTCAGCTACACACTCTTGTATCAAAGCTACAACAGTAGCGCTGGCTTCTTTGTTTCAACTGAAATAAAGATTTCACCTGTTGGTGACTGTCTCCCCCTAAGGATTGCATCCCCAAACCCCTTCTTTTTTATTCTCTAGGGGACTGCGTCCCCAGACCCCCTGCTCTTCTAACCTTTTCCTAGCCCTTACTATAACACCTACACCCTAAGACTAAGACTTATACAGAGCGTATGGACAGTATAGGGAGACAAATATTGGCCCAGACATGCCCACCATATGAGCAGACAATGTGCCAATTGTAGGGTAAAAATATTTATGGTTAGGGTGATAAGGGTTAGGAGGAGGAATTTTAACCCTAAGGGACCAGAACCAAGAATGAGAGAAAAGTAATCCAACGGGAATTTAAAGAGTATAAGAGCAGTATGGGGGATTGCATCCCCCAAACCCCCTGCTTTTTTATTCTCTAGGGGACTGCGTCCCCCAGACCCCCTGCTCTTCTAACCTTTTTCTAGCCCTTACTATAACACCTACACCCTAACATGAAATTTATCAACAATCACACTCTGGAGGTAGTACTTGACAAAAGTATTGCTAAAGAGTTCTCTCAAAATGTCTCTGACCAGTTTTACTGGGAACCTACTGACCATGCCTTTAAAGAGTTTCCTGATTCTCCAGTTTACAAGACCTTCTCATTAGAGGAATCTCTGCTCTCAAGATTCACTTCACTTATCAAAAACTCCCCTTCACCTGCTGTTACCCACTTCCTCAAAGATTATTATATCTCTCAAGCTTATCTACTTCACTCCCCCATGAACCTGACCTCCAGTGTACTCTGGGATACTGCCTTAACTTTAGCTTAGATTTATTCATATTCAACTTAGTGATTACTTTGGGAATCTTCTATTCCCAGCTGGCTACTTTATTTGTGGTTAGACTTGTCTAAAATCAAATAAAGATTTCACCTACCTTGGTGACTTTCCCTCCCCTAACCCTGATTTTTTGATTGAATCTGACTCCAAATCCATCCATCCATCCATCCATTAAATCACCTTTACTAACTATTTTTATTTTTTCCTAGGTTCTGACCTTGCGATTGTAAAAAGCAGTCACAGCGCGCAACCCTAACCCTAATTTTGATCCTGCCCATCAAAAATCACCCAAAAATCCCAAAAATTGAAATTTGATGCTGAAACTCTGGATATGCCACCAAAACCTCAACAGGAGCCCACTACACCTGAAAGGAAGGTTCTTGATTGCTTTGACAAGTCTGTCAAGAAGATTTCTTGCCCCAACTGTGGAAACAAAGGAACTATCAGAAGGAATGGAAGAGCTGGCAGACTCAGGAAGCTTACTTTTCTCTGCAAATGCACCAGGAATATTGGTATCACTCTGATGGAAGACATGCTTGGCAAGCTGAAGACTCCCTCTCCTCAAGCACTCTCTCCTGCCCAGTTTCTGAACAGGCTTGCCTCCCCTGCTGCTGCTTCACCAACAAGAATTGCCTCTGTTACTGCCTTGGATACTCCTTCTCCTCCTGCCAGGATATCTCCTTTTGTGCCTGAATCTGCCAGTCCACTTTCCTTGCCTCCAAGAAGCCCACTGTCAATGGACTCTATTCCTGCCACTGCTCTCCCAGATGCCAGCACTTCTGACTGATGCATTGCTTCAGAGATTCCTTGCAATTGAGAAGAGAATTGCTGATTTAGAAGCTGCCAATACTGCCCTGGCTATTGAGAACAAGAGACTGGATGCCCAATGCAAGAAGCTCAAGAATGAAGCCAACACTGCCCTGAAAACTGCCAGAGATGCTTTGCAAAAAGCTTCCTTGGAGTGCCACTGCCTTACCACCACTGCTCAACCCCAGCCTCCTGTTTCTGTTCCTGTTCAAGAGCAAGATCCTGTTCCACAGAAAAGCTACTCCAGTGTTTTACAGAACAACTGGATAGTGAACTCTGTTCCTCCCAGAAAACCTGCTTCTACTGCCTTCTCCCAGGTGACCTCAGTTCCTGCTTCAGTTTCTGCCCCTCCACCTGCACCAGCTGCCACCACCTCTACAGTCACCTCAGCTATACCTCAGACTTATGCAGGCAAGGTTCTAGCAAGAATTATCAGCACATCCAGCTCCAGTACCACTCAGCAAGACACATCAAGAAAACCTTCTACTGAGAATGTGGACTCCAATCTGCCTACTGCAGCTCCATTGCAACACAGAAGGACTTACAAGCCCCCAGCAAATCTACCACCAGCTTCTACCTGGACTGTGGTGTACTTGAAGCAAGTTCCCTGGACTCCCATTTCCAACATCAGGAAAGCACTCAAGGCATGCAATATTCAGCTCTCAAGAATTGTCAACCTGGCCTGGAGAAAAGGGAAGATTCTGGAGGTTATCCTAGACCAAACCATTGCTGACCCATTTGTTGCCTTTGTGGAGAAGAACCTTAACTGGCTGAAAACTGACTTCAAGATAGTGCCTGAAGAATCTGAATCCTCTGACTCTTTACTGTTCAACAAGCCTCCAGCCCATGTAGCCATTCTGTCATTCTTTGCTGCCATCAAGAGACAAGCCCCCTCCTATGATGTGGCATACTTCCTCAAGAATCATGCCATTTCCCTCCTTGCTGACTTAAGTGATGCACCATTTGAAGAGCTCTGGGACTCTGCAGGTCACATTGTCAATGCTGCCTCTGAAGAAGCTACAACCTCTGCCTGACTACTTGAAGTTCTGTTGCTTAACTGCAACAGCATACAGCCATCAAGACCAACTCTAGAGAGACTTCTTTCAAAATTTTCCCTCCTGTGTTTGATTGATATCCAGCTACCCTTTATACTTTTGACTAATCTATATTGCTTTTCTACTCCTAGAACAAAGAATACCTCCTCTATCTGCTTCATCTCTTCTACCATCAATACTCCTCAGCTCTGTGTCCCTCTTTACTCCCCTTACTGTGCTGCTCTCCAGTTGCCAACTATCAGTCTGGTGCTCTGCTATCTGCCTCCAAGTCTTGACCTTCAGGAAGTGCAAGATATATGCCAGAAAGTTCAGCAATACCAGCAATTGATATCAACACCTGTTATCTTGCTTGGAGATCTCAACATTCCCCATCCTGAGAACAAGACTACTCTGACTGCAAGAATGAAGCCAAGGTCTACATTCCTACTGAACTTCCTGAGAGAAAGCCATCTGCTAGCACTAGGTGCTCAATCTGGGAAAAGATGTGTTGACTGGATCTGCCCTTCTGCTGCTGCCCCCTACTTTGTTGATGAAGTCAAGCAATTCTCTGGAGCTGAGCTAGGATCCTTGAGAGCCTCTGACCACCCAGCCTGGTCCCTTTCTATGCAACCAGTTGTGAAGAAGAAGCTGCCAAAACTTACTGTGCTCACCCACAAAGCTACCAAGAATCAGAAGAAAGACTTTGGGAACTACTTGAAGCTTGCCAGTTTGCTACTTTCTCTGCCTGATGATCTCAACTATGCCTGGCTCTTTGTGAAGCATCTGATTCTGGTGTCTGCCTCCCTCTCACTGCCATGCAAGACTACTGCTGTTACCTCAAGAAAATGGGAATCCATTGTTTCAGCCCTGCAACAAAGCTACCTGAGTTTCCCTAACCCAAAAACAGAGAAACTCCTCCTGACAGCCATACACCACTCCAAGGCAATTCACCACACTCTACATACTCAGCTCTGGGATCATATTGTTGTAAGATTCTTGGAGATATTGGAAGTGATTTGGAGAACAAGTAGATTATGTGGTTTTCAATTAATGATTTATTGAATGTAAAAGTGGTATTTATACTTTTACCTGGTCTTGGCATTACAAACACGTAGAATAGGTTAAGGAAGGTCCCAAGAACATGTGTGCAATGTTTGGGGCTGTTTGGACAACTTTGAGTATTTTCATGTTCTGGGTACCTGGTATTTTGGTGAAAATATTCTAAGTAAATCCCGACAAGGAATTTGGTCAGTATTCTCTAGGATTTGAAGGTGATGATCTAAGTGACTAAGTTAGGTGAATATTTAGGTGGAAATATGAATTTCACAACACTCCCACTCAGCTAAATGTTCACACTGACTAGTCCTAATTTTGACCTAAGATATTCAAACTTGTCTCTAGCTAATGGTTTGGTAAATATGTCTGCAATCATTTCATCTGTAGAGCAGTAAACTAAGCTAACTAAGTTATTCTCTATAGCTTCACGTATGAAATGATGTCTAATATCTATGTGCTTGGTTCTAGCATGAAAAGTTGGATTTCTACCTAATTGTATACATCCTTGATTATCTTGAAATAAAGTAATAGGCGTTTTTTGACATAGGCCTAAGTCTGCAAAGAGCTTTCTTAACCACATTGCTTCTTTTGTAGCTTCACAGGCTGCCATATACTCTGCCTCTGTAGTAGAAAGTGCTACGGTTGGTTGCTTTCTTGAATTCCATGAAATTGCTCCTTTACAGTAAAGAAAGGTGTATCCTGTGGTGGATCTTCTGTCTTCTAAATTCTGTCCCCAATCAGCATCAGAGTATCCCACAAGATCCTGTTCTGAATCATTATAAGTGTATCTTAAGCAGATATTAGCAGTTCCTTTTAGGTATCTAAAAATCCGCTTAACTGCTGCAATATGATCAGATCCATAATTCTGATTATGTTGGCTTACAACTACCACTGTATATGAGATATCTGGACGTGTTCCAAGCATGATATACATCAGACTGCCGACCATAGATTGATAAGGAAAGTCAGGGCTTTCATATGGCACCAAGCTCTCTTGATTTGGTTGAGTTTTGACCAAGTTAAGGTTTGTCTCCATTGGGGTAGCTGCTGGTTTACAGTCTTCCATTTTGTACTTCTTTAGTATATCTTGAATATACTTGGATTGGCTTAGGGTAATAGTCTGGGTACTTCTGTCTATGGAGAACTTAATCCCTAAGTAGTAACTGAGTTCTCCTAGATCAGACATCTTGAACTCCTTAGATAGGCTGGATTTAGTCTCTTCCAATGTTTCTATATTATTGGCGGCTATAATAAGATCATCCACATATAGAGCTAATAGAACTGGATTTGCTCTATCTGGCTTATAGTATATACTATAGTCAGCATTACTCCTTTTGAAACTAAAGATTCCAAATAAGAATCTATCTTGCAATTCCAGGCTCTTGGTGATTGTTTGAGACCATATAGTGACTTTTTAAGCTTGCAGACCAAATGGGGGTTATCTTGGTCAACAAACCCATCAGGCTGGTCCATATACACGTCTCATCAAGTTCTCCATTCAAAAATGCAGTTTTTACATCCATTTGATGAATAAAAAACTTATATTTGGCTGCAATAGCCAATATTAATCTGATGGAATTAAACTTGGCTACCGGTGCAAAGGTCTCAGTATAGTCAAGTCCTTTTGTTTGAGAGTATCCTTTGGCTACAAGTCTTGCTTTGTATCTTTCAATTGTATCATCAGCCTTGTATTTTGTCTTGAAGACCCATCTGCATCCAATTGATTTTTGGTTGATTGGTAATTTGACTAAGTCCCAAGTTTGATTTCCCATCAGGGCCTGATATTCCTCAGTCATTGCAGATCTCCAAAACTTTGTCTGAGTGCTATTTAGGGCCTCTTTTACAGTCTGGGGTTCATCAATATGGACTGAATAGGCATAGGCTAAATTTGTACCCTCATTGATATAGTAATTTGGGCTATTTCTTGTCCAATTAGATCTCCAGGCATTTGATACTGGAATGATCACTTCTGGGATATTCCTGGGCACTGATTCTGGCTGAACCATGGTTGTAGAGTCCTCTGGAGTGAAAAAATTTTCATTGTTTTGCTCTGATTCAATCCTGACAATTGGTGGACTTGAGATCAAATTTTTGTCATCATCTGATGTCATTTTTTGTGAAAATTTTGAATTTTCATCAAACAACACATCCCTGGACTTGATAAGCTTCTTTGCTTTGGTATTGTAGAGTCTGTATGCTTTACTCTCATTGCAGTAGCCCAAAAATATGCATTTTACACTTTTTGGCTCAAATTTTGACTGATTTCCGGCCAGTTTTTTGGCATATGCTGTGCACCCAAATATTCTTAAATGTTCTGCACTTGGTCTGTATCCATACCATGCTTCAAATGGAGTAGAATCACGAAGTATTCTGTTATAACTCCTATTTTTAAGGTATACAGCAGTGGCAACTGATTCCGCCCAAAAATCATAGGATAATTTTTGATCATGGATCATAGATCTTGCCATATCAATTATTGATCTGTTAGCTTGTTCTGCTACTCCATTTTGTTGTGGGGAGTATGGTACAGTAGTCTCTTGCTTTATCCCATGAATTTTGCAGAAGTGGATGAAGAGTTTTGAGGTATATTCTCCACCATTGTCAGAGCGTATTTTCTTGATTTTTTCACCAGTTTCTCTCTCCACCATGGCTTTAAACTCCCTGAGCTTAGACAGAGCTTCTTCCTTTCCCTCCATGAAGTAGACCCATGTGTATCTTGTATAATCATCAATAAAGGTGATTAAATACTTCATCCCGCCTAAGGATAAATTTTGCATAGGTCCACACAGATCTGAGTGAATTAGATCTAATTTTTTCTTAGTTTTGATTAACCCAGAGCTCTTGAACGGTTGTCTGGCTTGTTTCCCATATATGCAGGCTTCACAGTGCTCCAAATTAGCTGGGGGATCAATTTTCACTCCAGAAATTAGATGATCTTTGATCATTTTGCGCAAATGATCAAAATTGATGTGCCCAAATCTCCTGTGCCAAAGCATTGGTGTTTCTTCATTTAAGTTACTTATATTAGCTTCCAGATATGATGGAATATAAGTCAACTTGTATAGATTCTGATCTCTGATGCCCGAAGCAATATGAGCACCATTTTGATCAGTGATCCTGCATCCAGAATTGTCAAAACTGAAACTAAGTCCTTCTGCTGTGGCCTTGCTTACAGAGAGTAGGTTCTTGGCTATTTCTGGTACACAGAGTACTTCTTTAAAGGTCAGTGTATGGCTTCCTTCACTGCTTCTAAGGTTTACTTGGATAGTTCCTTCTCCCACTGCATCAAGTGTTCTATTGTCACCCATGAAAACCTTCTTAATTGGAATTTCTTGATATTGGGTAAAAAGTTCTTTTTGGTGTGTAAAGTGTTGAGAAGCTCCAGAGTCAATATACCATGTCTGAGAATCCTTGTTTGTGGTCATATTTAGTGCAGATATGAATAGTCTATCTTCAGTTGTTGCAGCATTTCCATATTCAGGCTTCTTTTGCTGATTATCTTTCTTTTTGAGACACCGGTCTGATGTGTGTCCTTTCCTTTTGCAGTAGTTACAAAACAGGTTGATGTTGCCTTTGTAGGGTCTTGGGTATCTCCTTTGTTGGCTATCATTGCTTATTAAAGCATTTTCTTCTTCCTTCTTATTAGCGCTTGATTTTCTTAATTCTTCATCCAGGAGCCTTCCATATACGTAATTTAAGGTCAAATCTTCAGTTCTGGACTCTAGGGCTGATACAAGGCCCTGAAACTTGTCTGTCAGGCTATTCAGGATGGTAACTATCACATCCTCATCAGTAGTTGGTACGCCCACTGATTCCATCTCATCTGCCAGCAGGGTAATTCTGTTAATTAGATTTTTCATTTCTTCTCCTGGCAGCATCTTTGTAGTAAAGAATTTTCTTCTCAGATACATTTTCTTGGCAGCTGAACATGACTGGTAGGTGTCCTATAATGCTTTCCAGGCATTCTTTGCCGTTTTTGCTCCTGAGCATTGAATTAGCAATTTGTCCTTGACATTAAGGCAAATGCAGTTAAAGGCACCATGTTCTTTCTTCTGGTACTTCAAGGCTTCCTCTCCCACGTTTTTAGGAGGGCATTCTTCTCCCATGACAATATCCCAAAGGCCTCTTTCTTGTAGCAGCATCTTCATCTTCACCTTCCACACTTGGTAGTTAGATCCATCCAACTTTTCAGCAGAGGGAAAAATTCCAGTAATAGCAGTAGTAGACATTGCAGAGAGTGACAGCTCAGGGCTCATAATCTGTTGTAAGAGTCTTGGAGATATTGGAAGTGATTTGGAGAACAAGTAGATTATGTGGTTTTCAATTAATGATTTATTGAATGTAAAAGTGGTATTTATACTTTTACCTGGTCTTGGCATTACAAACACGTAGAATAGGTTAAGGAAGGTCCCAAGAACATGTGTGCAATGTTTGGGGCTGTTTGGACAACTTTGAGTATTTTCATGTTCTGGGTACCTGGTATTTTGGTGAAAATATTCTAAGTAAATCCCGACAAGGAATTTGGTCAGTATTCTCTAGGATTTGAAGGTGATGATCTAAGTGACTAAGTTAGGTGAATATTTAGGTGGAAATATGAATTTTTACAACACATATTATGAGTTCTTTGCCTCTGCAATCTTCCAATTCTATAACAAGAACAGTATCAAGACTCTACAGGGCAATGAGGCCCTCTTCCAGGAAGTTACCTTCAACAGAACAGCTAGCTAACATCTTCTTCTCTACAAAGCAGTACTCAACTCCTGGCTTTCATCCTGACTTCAAGACTCTGCCCATCCCACTTGCACTTGATCAAAGGAGAATCCATAATGTGCTCAAGAGGCTTCCCAACTCTACTGCTCCAGGTGTGGACACAATCTCCTATGAGCTTCTGAAGACTAGTACCAAGGCCATGTCTGCACTTCTGCTTCCACTGTTTCAGCAATGCTCAGCCCAGCTTTCTACTCCTGAGGAATGGTCCTTTGCAAATGTTCTGCCACTGTACAAGGGTAAAGGAAAGCACCTGGATCCTAGCTCCTACAAGCCAATATCTCTGCTGCCCACCTGCAGAAAGGTGTTTGAGCTTCTGTTTGCTCAGGAGCTCTACTCTGACTCCCTCAAGTTTCATCCTGCACAGTTTGGCTTTGTTCCTGGCCTCTCCTTGGAATATGCAGTCATTCTTAGCCAAGATCACTCTCTCCAGTGCAAGTATCCCTCTGTTCTGTTTGATATTACTAAGGCCTTTGATTCTGTTGACAGAAATCTGCTTTGGTCCAAGTTTCAATGCTTCTCCAGTACCTCTCTCACCCTCCTTGTCAGGTCTCTGTTTCTGGATCCACAAGCAAGAATTCTCCACCCAAGTGAGCAATCAGCTGTGTTCTCAGTTCCTAATGGAGTGGTTCAAGGCTCTGTGCTTGGTCCTATACTGCTTGCCATCTTCCTGAATGATTTCCCAAGACTCTCAGCTGACTGCCTGGTTACTCTCTTTGCTGATGACATCAGAATATCCTCCTCCAATGTGCAGCAAGACTCCCAGACCATCCACCAGTATCTGCAGAAGAATAATCTTCAGCTTTCCATTGCAAAGACAGTACCTTTGGGCTCTCCCATCAACTTGGAGAACTCCACTCTACCTGCTCAGGTTTCTGCTACATATCTTGGCTTTCCTTTCCTTCCTACTGGACTAGACTCTGGAGCACACCTGAAGAAGAGAATTATCCTGGCAAGACAGGCACTCCACAAGCTACTGGCTGTTACTCCTCCTACAACTTCAGCTCCCAGCTGCCTCCTTCTACTCAAGCAGTTTGTCTTCCCTGTCCTGGAATTTGGCTTACCACTTCTCTCTCTTACTACTAGAGACTGCACTAAGCTTGACAAGTTTGCAGTATGGTGCATTACCTCCTTGGTGCCTCATTTGCCTGAATGCCCCTACAGACATGCTATTCTTGGTGCTTTTGGGTTTATGCCCTATAAGATCAGACTTCTCTACCTTAGAACCAGATTATACCTCAGACTTCACAACTGCAACAATCCACTGATTAAGGCCTGGAAGAGAACACACCACACAACACCTGGCTCCTGCTGGAGAACAATACTTGGAGATCCTGAAGTCAAGAAGTTTGCTGAATTTATTCTGCAGTCAGAAAAACCCAAGCTTGCCTACCTGAAGTACTTGACAGACCTTTGGCAGCAATATCTGCAGCAGCACACTCCCTTTATGATGAATATCAATCCTTATCACATTCCCCTCATTAATGTTGTTCACAAGTGATTCTTACCTCTCTTGCTACCCCCCTTCCCACTGAACAGTGTCTTGAGCACTGAAGAACTATCATCACTTCTTATTAACTTACCTACAAATTCCCCTCAGCTACACACTCTTGTATCAAAGCTACAACAGTAGTGCTGGCTTCTTTATTTCAACTGAGATAAAGATTTCACCTGTTGGTGACTGTCTCCCCCCCTAACCCTTGAAGGACTCCCCCTTGGCCCAGTTTCATCCTGCACAAGCTGGCTTCAGGGGTGGCTACTCTACTGTAACACATTCAGTTGTATCTCATGATGCTTTTTACCTATCAGGTCATGAAGAAAGAAAACACAGAATCTTTATTGACCTGAAGCAAGCATATGATAGGGTAGTGATCCCAATACTCCTGAAGAAGCTAAAGAACCAGAATGTATCCAGTCAGCTTCTTAGGATTGTACACTCACTCTTCTCAGCCTGCTATTCCACCATTAGTGTTAATGGTGTGATATCATCTCCATTTCCCAGGCTCAGGGGGCTATTCCAGGGATCTTTGCTTTCACCAATCCTGTTCAATATCTACATTGATGACCTGGCTCAAAGTCTCTGCTTCAATGACTCAGGAGCTGCTGTGCCCTCTGCACTGTTATTTGCTGATGACATCCAATTGCTGCCTAGGAGTCTCTCAGAAGCTAATTGTTTGCTGAGTAAAGTCAGCCAATGGTGTACTGCCAATGGTATGGAGGTAAACACTGCTAAATCAGCATACATTGGTCCCACACCAGAGTGGAATATTTCCTTGAATAACTCCCTTCTGCCTCAACCTTCCTCTTACAGCTACCTTGGACTCCCAACTTGTCAAAGTGGTATTTCTTGGGCAGCTTACACTGAAAAGTGTATTCAAAGGGCTTCTGCCACTTTGAGATTCCTACAGCTCAAAGGGGCCAGATGGCATCCTCTGATTAGGCTACAGCTATTCAAGGCCTTTGTGAGGTCATCTTGGGAGTATGCTGCTCCTATGATGTGTTTGGCTGCTGATCCTGACCTCATTACCAAGCTACAAGCTCTGCAGCAAGAAGCTATTGGCTGGGTAGTCAATGCTTCTGACTACCATTCTAGGCAATATCAGAGGCTTATACATAGTCTGACTGGTATTGAGGCTGTGCCAATCAGATTTGAGACTTTAGGTATCAGATTTGGGCAGCACTATGCAAAAGCATCACCCAATAATCCTTTGAAGATCTTAGTCAATAAGATTACTAACAACTTAGTCCAAGCCACCCCAAAGTCATTGGTGAGAAAGAAGATACACTTTCCTGATGGTTATAGAGATTATCTGGCCTTCAACAGTGCCAAGCCACCTAGAGAGCATATTCCTCTCTCTGTAGCAATGCATAAAAGGAAGCTGGAGAATATCTCCAGAGTTACTAGCTCAAAAGACAGAGTTGTACTTATTTCTCATGAGAGTAGACATTCCCATAGTGGAGCAGACATATCCCTTTACATCAGGAGTTCCTTCTTTGCCTTCCAGGCCATAAGGTGGAGAATGAACACACTTTGCTTGGGTTCCAAGTGCCCCTACTGTAGCAGGTATTTTTACTTCTCTCATGTAGAGAGCTGCTTTGGGTTCAAAGATACCCAATCTTTGTTCCAATTTCACAAACAAAGGGAGCTCATCCAGAGACTTTCTGATATCATATCTGCAATTAGACCTGAGCTTCTGCCTTCTTGTGAGATCCCTGCCTTTCAGGAAGTGGTAGTATAGCTCTACACTTTCCCTTAGTGCTTTGCTTTCAAATAACTCCCAGCTTTACTTCATTTTCTAGCCTGATTTGTTGACAAATTTCTTTTCAGAACTCAACTCAACTTGAGCAGTATTTTACCTTCACATTACTATAGATATATCTTCTTTATACAATATGCACTTTTCAACTTGAATCAAGTTGAAATAGTATTACTATACTTGATCAGATTCAATAAAAGAATTTAGACCCCTAACCCTAACCCTTTTCTTGATTTTTTTTAGGGTAGTAGTGCTGGCTTTTTTGTTTCTACTGAAATAAGGATATGACCTGTTGGTAACTGTCTCCACCCTAGCTCTAGTTTAAAGTCAAATTCTCAGTTCTGGACTCTAGGGCTGATACAAGGCCCTGGAACTTGTCTGTCATGCTATTCAGTGTGGCAACTATCACATCTTCATGTGTAGTTGGAATGCCTACAGATTCCATCTCTTAAGCCAACAGGGTAATTCTGTTAATTAAATTTTTCATTACTTCTCCTAGCAGCATCTTTATAGTCAAGAATTTTCTCCTAATATACACTTTATGAGCAACTGAACACAACTGGTAGGTGCCTTCTAATGCCTTCTATCCATTCTTTGCCATTTCTGCTCTTGAGCATTGAATTGGTAATTTGACTTTAAAATTATGGTAAATGCCATCAAGGGCACTTTGCTCTTTCTTCTGGTACTATGAGGCCTACTCTCCTGAACTTTTTGGAGAGCATTCTTTTTCAGTGATTATATCCCAAGGGCCTCTTACTTGTGGCAGCATCTTCATCTTCACCTTCCACAATTGATGGTTAGATCCATCCAACTATTCAGCAGAGGGAGAAATTTCACCAATAACAGCAGTAGACACTGATGAGAGTGATAGCTTGGGGCTCATAACCTGGTATAAGAGTCTTGGAGATATTGGAAGTGCTAAGGGGAAAAAGTAGACTATGTGTTGTGCACTCAATGACTTACTAAATGTAAAAGTAGCATTTATACTTTAACCTGGTCTTGGCATTACAAGCACATAAAATATGCTTATGAAGGTCCCAAGAATATGTGTGCAAAGTTTTGGGCTGTTTGGACAACATTGAGAATTTTTATGTCCTGGGTATCTGATGTTTTTGGTGAGAATATTGTATGTAAATCTCATCAAGGAATTTGGTCAGTATTCACTAGGATTTGTAGATATTGATCTAAGTGACTAAGTTAGGTGAATATTTAGGTGGAATTACAAATTTTTACAACAATCATGAGCACAGAAGAGCCCATTATTGCAGGTATTTATACTTGGACAAGCAAGTAACTGCTACCAGTAAGTCCAGCTTCAACCCACTGTAAAAATGCCAAATGTCCAAGAGTTATTGTTACATTAGGTGCTCACCACTGTGACCAGAGAGCATGACAATCTGAACACTGCCAACAATAATAAGAGTCTCAGGTTTAATTTTGAGCATGCTTACCCTCAAAGTATAAGGTTCAGCCAGTGTATTCATGTATGCCAAACAGAAGGGTGCTGTTCACTATGCATTATTATCCCAGATAGAGTGATTCATCATACATTGATCCCCCAGACACAGTGGTTCACATTTACATAACTATGGCCAAAGCTACAATAGTCCTATGCATAAACAGGTGGTCAGGGCAACAGACATTTGCACCAATACTATTGCCACAGCAAGTACTGTATATGCAGGTGGGATGGCTCTTCATTGCTTCATCAACAACACAGTGAACATAGACACCTTCCTTATCTTGAATGGCCTATATTGTAATGGGTACCTAATAAATTATAGGGTACAATATGGTATTGAATCAGGCAAACCCTTGGACGTTGTGAATGTGTTGGAGTGCTGTTTATTTACCGGAAATTCTGACTTGGGCATGGAAGGGCAGCAAAGTCACCCTAGCATAAATTCCAATTTCTTAGCAGTCAATGCCAAGTGAGCAAATAATAGAAGCTCTGATCACAGCACCGTTCCAAATTTAGCCAGCAAAATTTGTTATTGTCTCAGATCTGGCATCCGCAGTACTTACTGTTCCGCCAAGAAGCCTACCTATTATAGTAAAATCTTAGGTAGCGGATCATACATATGGCTTTATGGATATTTTGATGACTCTGCTTGTTGTATAATCACCCAGGTGACAACTTCTGATAACTCTGCTTATTGTATGCTGACTTAGACAACAAGTTATAAGTATACAGGCAGCAATCTAACTGATCTAATAGTCAAGCAGCAAAACATCTTCATATATGCCTCGCAAAGTGACTTTTCAAAGCCAAGGAACTAAGATTGCCTCTATCTTCCTGAGAATACACAACCGAAAAAGCATGCTGCAGTTGTTATCAACCACACTGGTGGTGGTGTGAAGGAGTAAGCCACTGACCTTTACGCAGTAAGGTTGAGTAAGTTTGGCTTCTTCACGCTAAGGTTCAATGCTGCCTACCAAGGTGAGAGTGAAGGACTCCCCAGATGTCTTGAGGGTCCCAATCAGAGAGTAGAAGACCTGTGCTTCAGGTGGATACGCTCCTTGTACTGCACAAACCTGTGCGCATCAAGGCTTTTGGTGGAATCAGCTCAACAGATGTTGGTGGTTTGTGGAGAGAAGATTTGTATGGTAACCTCTCATTTGAAGACCTGCACGAGTCTGCAAGACAAAGAACAAGAGAAGTGAAGGGCGACGAGGTTTACTTGAACAACTGGGTTCCAAAGACCGCCGAAGATGCATAGGTCGCCTCACATTCTCTGCAAGGAAGCATACAACTACTACTGTACACCCGGTGCCCAGCACCCTCGTAGCACAAACTCGTATGTCTTCAGAAGCATGGATGGGTTGGAGCAATTCTCAGTATTCAACTATGTGCACCTGAGCCCAATTTTGCTGGTTGTGGGAGCAGATGCCGACATCAAGTGCCTAAGCGAAAATGATGTTCAGAAGACCGATGAGCCTGTTTCTTCCAAAAGGGGCTTCACACTTTGATCTTTACGATGTGCTGAAGTATATCCAGTTATGCAAAAGCCTGACCAGTACTTGGACGACTTTTGAGGCGAACGTACATATCAATCATAAATAAGGAACTACTATACTGCCACTTTAATATGCAGCAAGCAATGAAAAGTTTGGGTACATAAAGAGTGGCTGCAAACCGTAAGATGAGCTTAGAAAAATATGGAAAGAGCTATAGCGGAAGCTTCCAACAGTTCAGATATGCACGCATGCAGACTGTATGAAATATGTTCCCTTCAAAAGATGATATCAACATTGAGTAATTTGAGTACTTCACTTTCAAGAAAACTTGACATTCAAAATTCTATGCACATAGTAACGGTCCAGGAGGAAAAGCCGACCTACGTAGTAGTGATATAGAATGGAGTTGATTCCGCGATTACAACGACAATATTAAGAGCCATTTACTTGAATAATTACGCTATTACATAACTCTGCTAGTTACTCAGGGTACTGGATATCCACTACTAATATTTTGATATTCAATTGACTTGTCTACGTCTTTTACCGCATATGTTTCATGCATAAACCTTCTCTTTCACCATCTTTTCCGAAAACTTCCACAACTCCTCTTGCAGTTGCACATCCCTTGCATAAGCACTGGGTTGGATTTCGTTCGCAATCGGAATGAAATACCGTCCTCGGATATCTTTCACCTCAATCTCGGGACTGGTCGCCAAATATAGTTGTGTCAAGGCACCCACTTTGGGCTTCATGGCCACCATGCTGGTCAGTAGCGTCAAAAGACTGGATGTGAAGCTGTTGAGTGAGTCTTTGACGTGGCGATCGAGTCCAGTCGCAACCCACCCGGGGTGAAGAACGTTCACATAAACCTTCTCATTCTGAAGACGTCGTGCCAGGGCCTTTGCAAAGAGCAAGTTTGCGAGCTTGGACCGGCAGTAGCGACTATACGGTGTACTCATAGACTCGTCATTTAGAGTCTCGAAATCAATACCCCCAGGAGCGGTAGCTTCATGAACGATAGAGCTCAATACTACAATCCTCGATGGTTGGGATTCCTTCATTCGATCAAGCAGTTCCATTGTGAAGACAAAGTGCCTAAGTGCAACAACAAGCAACCAGGTGAGTAGATTACTTTTTTCTCGATCTCTGTTTCAATACTTACCCCATATGATTGACTCCAAACTGGGATTCGATGCCATCTACCGTCAATCCAAACGGCGTGTTGGCAATACCCGAGTTGTTGACTAACAAATGCAACGGAAGACCTTTTCTCAAGAACTCCTGCGCAGCCTTCTTGGTCTTGTTCATGTCGTTTAGGTCCAACTCCAAGAACTCAAGTTTTGGTCCCGGTGCTTTAGGGTACTGCTCCCTGATCCGTTTGTTTGCTCGTTCGATTGCATCGAGAGCGCGTTGTTTGCTACGGCAAGCCAAGAAGACGTGGGCTCCACGACCGGCCAAGGCGACCGTGGTTTCAAAGCCCAATCCGGAGTTGGCACCGGTGACGATTGCCACTTTGCCTGTTTGGTCAGGGATACGGTCATAGGAGTAGCGACTGGGAGTGACAAAGGTCTTCCACCACGCGCATTGTTTCATAGACGAAGTCATATCAGTGTTGGTGTTCAGTTGTTAAACGCAGCATCGGAGTACGTGTCATTTATAGGAAATGAAACTCATATGTGTAGCCTGCGGAGTTCCTCCGGCACGGAATAATAGGAGGAGAATCGCGTTTTGGGAACTTGCCTCTACTTCGTTCAAATAGAAGCATCTCCAGAGAAAACGACTCAAGCGGGCAATTTATTCCCCGATCCGCAGTATGGTGCATTATTGATCGATTGGCTTTTACCCAGAGTTTTGGAATGATCGCTGGGATTTCCTTCTTAGGCATCAGGACAATCGGACAACTGCATAACATATTAATTCTGATCCAGAAAATGTGAGAATGTGCAGTGAAGTAGATGACAGTTTGGTAATTTGTATCTGAGTGTTGTGTGCTTGAAGACGCTACTTAAATGAAGGATAGGGAGGCCAGGACTCTACAATACTTAAGGAATAGCAAGGAACTGAGAGGGCATAGCCAACTACTCCAATTTCATATTCTGGGCACCTAATATTTTGGTGAAAATGCTCAAAGTAGATCCCAGCTAGGAATTTGGGCAAAATGCTCTAAGATTACTAGACCATGATCTAAGTGACTAAGTTAGGCAAGTTCTTAGGTGTAGTTACAAAACTTGTAACACAGACTTGAGTATTATATCCATCCAATATGAGCAGAGGAAAAAACTTCAGTTATATCAGTAGTGGGCATTGCAGATAGTGACAGCTTGGGGCTCATAGCCTGCTGCAAGAGATTTGGAGATATTGAATGTGATTGAGAAAACTGTTGTTGCCTATGACCTAAGTGACTAGGTCAAGTGAATATTAAGATGTTATTACCAAATATACAAAAATAGCTATGTATTGTACATATTTGAGGCATTTTGTATCAGTACTCTGGTTAGTGCCATTAAAGCAGTCTGGTCTGTAGCCATCATTGGATGTTTGTACATCATATAAAAAGCCTAATAGTAATCTCTTGAAACACAAACTAACAATAACTTTGCCGATAACATAAACTCATAGTAAAAGTTACTTGACTTATGCTTCACTCACTATTGTTAGCATCCTTTAGTCCAAATCAGGCATGCAAAGCAACTAACAAACTGGATTACAAATACTTGCAATTGTGAATCACTTCAGCAACAATGAAACAACCAATAATTGGTTTACCTAATTTTTACAAGATGCTTCATGCAACTAGTAACAGTTCTTAACTCAGGAAGAACAATCATAATGATATCAGATCCAAAGTAAATTTAGGTAAGTACTAGGTGAGTGCAGTTGACAATATTTCAATAAAGTTGAAGCAGATTTGCCACAAAATCCTGATATTCCAGTTGGTAGTGTTCGCCAGGTAGTAACATAGAATTTTTCTACAAAGTACTCGAGATCTGCGCCAATATCCAAGCTCTTGTCAATTCGAAATTTGGAAATAGCGCTCCACTTAACTCATATAATTGGTCAAGTAGCTGAAATTCGACCAACCGGTGCAAATGCCAAGTCTTTGATTTCTTCTGCATTACATCGCTACATCTTGCATTGTCGATGATACCACTCAGTCCACCTTTACAGCATATTGATCTCCTAATCAGAGACAATGTTTAACGCCAAGGAATAAATTCATGCAAAGTGCAGAGGTCGAACAACCTGAATAAAAGCCCAGCTTGTCACCCAGGTACGAGCATCAATCTTGCACTGCACCGCATTCATCATGACCATCTCCAACTCGAATGGCTCCTCCTTTTATGGTGCTAGAAGCGCTCGGAGAGTTGCTGTGAAAGAATGTAAGAAGTGTTCATGCTACTCTCAATTGATCCATCAGTACTGACCACATCACATCACATCAGTCAGCAAATCAGAAATAGCCAACCGAATTCAGAATAGCAACCTCGTCCGTCTAGTGGACGCATATCGCTCATTTGGCCACAAATGCGCCAACATCGATCCACTGAATATGTGGCATCAGAGGTATGCTCACCATCCATGTGTGATGAACCCCAGTAGCTAACATCATGAACTTGCAGCCACGACGCGTCCTTGGACCCATCAACCTATGGACTAGATGACCCTCAAGCCGAATACCAACTTGAAGGTAAGATCAGCCACTACTGATCACTGACTGCAATACTCACCAGTGCATTAGGAATTGTGAGTATGAAGGGTCTGTCAAAAGCAACGCTTGCTCAGATCATCGAGCATCTCGAGAATGTTTACTGTGGCCACATGGCATTTGAGTTTATGCACATCACCGTAAGCCCTCTTGCTATGTGATGATTCAGCTTGACACCCACTAATGTTGATGTGCAGGATGACTCTTTGCGCAGGTGGTTTGCTAGCCAAGCTGAGACATGTATCGACACCAACTTCTCCAAGGAGGAAAAGTATAAGTTTCTTGAGTTGATGGCCAGGTCGGAGACCTTCGATCATTACATGATGCGTGAGTGTGGCCATCAGAAACAGTTCAGCCTGGAAGGCTCTGAGAGTGCGCTTGTTGCGCTCCAACAGGTCCTGGAGCACTCCAGTAAGGCAGGAGTGCTGGAGGTGGTGATGTGCCTGACTCACCGTTGTCGTATGCAGATCATGATGGAATTACTGGGAGTTCCCAAGGACTCGCTGTTCCGTAAGTTCCAAGGGCTCTCCGAATTTCCCGACGAAATCCCTTCCCACATCATTGGCGACCTGGTGTATAACGCACAGGCCTCCGTAGACCTAAACCTTGGCGGCAAGCACCCACTGCATGTATCCGTAGTCCCCAATCCCTGTCATCTGGAACTCGTGAATCCAGTTGCCCTTGGCAAAGTCAGAGCCAAGCAGGAGGATTATTTGTCACAGGAGACGGATGACTACAAGGTAGAGGACATGGTGATGAGTGTTCAAATGCACGGCGATGGGGGCTTCACTGGCCAAGGGGTAGTCACCGAGACATTTGGCTTGACCAATCTCCCTCACTTCACCACCGGAGGCACCGTCCACATTGTGCTCAACAACCAAGTCAGCGTCACCACCGACTCGGCCAATGGGCGCTCTACCACCTATTCCTCTGACATTGGCAAGATGGTGGAAATACCGGCCATTCATGTGAATGGTGATCATCCAGAAATGGCCGCCATTGCCGCCCGAATCGCCGTCAACTACCGCAAAACCTTTGGGAAGGACATCATCATCGACATGATCACATATCGTCGCCACGGCCACCACGAGGCAGAGGACCCCTTCTGCGCACAGCCGCTGATGTACAAGGAGATCAAGGCTCATGACAGTGTCATCGACTTGTACACGCAGCACTTGGTCAGCGAGAAGGCCATTGATTCAGTCGATGTCAAGAACAACATCAAGGCAAGCCACGATGCTCACTATCGCGAGCTGCTACCGAAATGCACCAAAATACCAGGTGCAGCCATCTCATTTGCTAGGAAAATGGCGATCGATGGTCATCCCACTGGAGAGCACTTGCAAAATGGACACCGGAGTGGACCCAAGCATTCTGCGTAGCATCGGGATCCGGGCAGTCACCGTTGCAAAGGACATCGTGCTGAACGAGAAAATGCAAAAGCTGAACATCGACACAAGAATGGAGCAGATGAAAGAAGGAAAGAAGATCGGGTATGCCTCAGCGGAGGCCATGGCGATCGGATCTCTCCTACTTGAGGGTCACCATGCTCGCATTTGTGGCCAGGATGTGGCCCGCGGCGTGTTCATACCCAGACACGCCATGATAAACTGCCAGCAAACCAACACCAAGTACACCCCCCTGAACAACCTATCCTCGACCCAAGGGAAGCTTGAACTGGTGGATAGCCCGCTTGGTGAGCTAGCAGTGATGAGCTACGAGTACGGCATGTCCTTGGAGACTCCAAACCGGCTGAACATGTGGGAAGCTCAGCTCGGCGACTTCTTCAACTCAGCACAGGAGGTGATCGACAGCTTCATCTCTGGAGGGGAAGAGAAATGGCTGCGTCAGTCAGGCCTAGTACTGGTGCTTCCTCATGGGTACGAAGGTGCGGGCCCTGAGCACACTTCATGCCGCATCGAGCGCTTTCTGCAACTGTCCAGCGATCGGTTCAATGTCACCGATCCAAATGTCAGCAACAATGTCAACTGGCATGTGGTGAATTGCTCCACTCCTGCCCAATACTTCCATGTGCTACGCCGCCAGATGAAGCGAAACTATCGCAAGCCGCTGATTGTTGTTGGCCCTAAAAGGCTCACGCGCATTCCCAAGGCAGTCTCTGATCTGGATGACTTCGCACCGGGAACCTCATTCCAGCCGGTGATTTCTGATATGGAAGCCAACAAGCTATCAGTTCGACGAGTGATCTTCGTCTCTGGAAAGCTGTACTATGAGCTGCTAGAGGAACGGGCCAAGAAAGAAATGGTGGATCAAGTGGCGCTAATCAGGGTGGAGGAATACTCCCCGTTCCCCAAGGAAGACTTGGAAGCGGAGATATCCAAGTATCCATCAGCATCCGAATTTGTGTGGTGCCAAGAGGAGACACAAAACGGCGGAGCGTGGTACTTCATGGAATCGAGGCTCAATCAGCTACTACCCAGCCAACACAAGCTCAAATACGTTGGGAGAGCCACTTGTGCTGCCCCAGCCAATGGTATTTACGTGAAGCATCTTGCCGAGCAGAAGCAGATCTATGAGGAAGCATTTACCCTATCATCAATTCAACATAGTTTTCTATTTCATTAAGCTCTATTTACATATAATCAAAATATCGCATATAGTACCCTTCTATTTAGAAGTCGGACATTCATTTTATGTAAACTCATGGATTAAAATGCTGACTTTTTCTCGTTCTACAAGTTGAAGACCAAGTGCGAGTCTCATTGTGATATCATTGATTCCTGGCCAAGCTTAACACGTATTTTTGAGACTATTCGCGTTTGTGCGGCATATTTTTGTGGTTCGAATGACCCACCAGCGTGAGAAATGGCATATATTCAGAGTGTAAAGACATGGTATTCTCATGTATTTATGTTCAGTTCATGCTTACTGCCAGATTACCTTCCAGCACAGCTCATAGTAATTCATATGGAAGAAGCCCAAAAACAATAATTTAGTTTTAGGATGTTTATTGTTTAATTCATTATGAATAACTATATGCAATATAATCAAGGGTACTAATGCATACGATCCTGACGGCTAAATTAACTGCGGAGTTGTGTCCATTGCGGAAAGCCACTGCGGAGTTTCACTATATAATTCCCATCCATCATTAGCAGACCATAATTACAACTAGTCCAATTCTAATGTGTGAAATCAACCGTAAGTCAGAGCTTGGAAGCGCAATTCTTGTGCTGGAGAATGAATTGACCAACTGTGTCATAAGTGATGTGTGCAATCCTCTTTCGTGTGGTGTGAACGAATTTACTCAACCTATACCTGATGAAATTCCTCTGATTGAGAAACTATCCAGTGATAGTGAGGATGAGTGTGAAATTCATGAAAATCAAACTAATGACCGTAATGGGATAGTTTGTGGGTATAAATGTGGTCAAAGGCATTTCAAGCCTTATGGCTTTCCGCATTTCAGAAGCTTTCCTGGTGAGGATCATTGTGATCCAAGGCATGGGTCAGGATTTTGGAGAATGATGTATGGGAGTTTTAACCCACGTTTTCAAAGTGAAAGATTCTGGAGTCATAGACCCGTAGGTAAGTTATCTCGGGGACCCACACCAGATCAAGAGAAACCCAAGTGTAGTAAATGCAAGGGGAAATCCGAAGAGCCTCCCTCCGGAGGCCCTGGAAGAGATTGGGGATTTGGGCCTGACGCAGGCTTTCCTCCAAGATTTGGTGATGGACCCTGGAACTTTGGATTTCACAAAGGCTTCCCGACAAGACGCGGTGGAAGACAATGGGGACCCCTTGATGGCTTCCCGCCAAGATGTGGTAGTGAACCTTGGGGCTTTGGACCGCATTATGGCTTCCCTCCAAGACGTGGTAGGGGTCATTGGAGTTTTGGATCCGAGCGAGGACATTCTTCAAGACACGGTAGAAGACATTATGGCTCAGTACCTGAAGAAAGATTCCATGGCAGACGCGGCGGACGACATTGGCATTTTGAGCCTGAGGAAGGGTTCCCTCTGAGAAATGGTGGTGGACTCTATGAGCTTGAACCCGAAGAATGTTTCCTACCTACACATGAAAGCTATCGGAGAAGTGACTCTAATGGGCAATCATCTAGATACCAAGACGATAAAGGCACCAACAACGAAAGAGATGCCGAGGGTAGAAGTAACGAACCTCAGTCGAAGAATAAAGGACGTAGCTCAAAAGCCGAGTATTTACTAAGTGAGCCTGGCGATTCGAAGGACAACGAGGATGAAATCATGCTGGACAAACCTACTGAAATGATATCACCAACTGAAGAAAACCTTTAATATATGCCGAAGAAATTCTGAACAGTTTTCCAATAAATACATATAAATATTGAATATCAACACAACGTATTTACATATCATTCATAGCTTGCGATATGAAAGTTCATTTAAACACCTTGACCTTGCCAGTAATATAACGGAAAAGCTCCATAATTAGATACATTTGCAAGTACTTTATTCCAATATATTTACTGTTAATTTGAATATGACAATATAAACGACATCCATGTAAAGCTCTTACAGTTTTTTGTTTGGATACGCAATATCAATATTTAGTCTGCGGTATTCATGGCTATTTAGATTTTGCATAAAAGTGTTCCTTGCATGTTGAAGCCTCCCACAAGTGCTTTTCCCAATTTCGAATCCACAGCAGCGACAGTTGCCATGCCAGGAGCAATTCCAGTAAGGAATGGATTTGACTTGAAGCGCACTCCATAAAATAGATCGCTATCGGTGTTGTTTACTATTTTGGATACTTGGAAGGGCACTTGATATCCTACAGTGCTGTACGACTTGACAGCGGCCAAGCCATTAGTAGTTCCAGTATCGTAGATCTCACCAGTCGTATAATCAACTGTAGGATTATCAATTCCAAACCCGACCTTCACAACATCCATAAGCACCAAATTGCCAGAATTGGCACTTCTTTGGTAAACATTCAAACGGCCGGTGCCATAAGAGTTGACGTAGATCAGGCTTGCATCATGGTTGACAGCTATTCCATTAGCACCACGAAGCATTGCAACATTTCTTATCTCCCCCGATTCAGAACGGTGGATGACGGAGGTGTAAGGAGGAGCCAGCACTATGGAAATATGTTAGACAAGCAGACATAGCAGACTAACGAACTGATAGACATGTTTACTCTCAATCGCTCGTGCCCATTTAGGTATCATAGCAGGGAAATCATTCGTGACGTAGAATTCTTTTTTCGAAAGGACCACAATATCGTTGGGTGAATGTATCAACTCATGTACGACTGTTTCGACGTGCACCAACTTATCACTTCCAACAGGATGAGTAAAGATCTCAATGACCGAACCTGAGGTACGATGGTTTACTGCAGCAATGATGAGCTCCTTTGGATTCTCTGGGTTTTCGTGCATGCCGATTCCATGAAGCACCAATTCAGTATGGGGGTAATTAACTACCTTCAGTGCTTGGTAGGTATCCGTCTGTAAAAGCGTAAATCTCGCTCAACTTCATAGAACACTATTGAATGCACAGGCTAAACTTACTGCCAAATCATATTTTACAAACTGATCAACCCCAGCACCGGCTTTGTCCATCTTCTGGATTGGGGGATACCATTGAGTTCTTCTTTGAGGAGAGCCACACGTCAAAAAAGCGGTTGCAGTACTATGGTGGATGTGAATATCTTCACAGGCTTGAAGCTCTATTTGGCAATAAGTTAACCGCAAAATACAAGCTAGCTTCCTCTCGAGGCGATACCTTTCAAAATGACGCAGTTGGAGGGGATTTCGTGAGTGGGAAATGGTTTGTTCAGTCCCGAGACTTCCCATACTTCAATTAATGGCGCATACAACACACCCCCTAAAACAGCAAGAAGACCTACAAATATGTACAAAAGCATTGATGGTGGACTGTCAAGAACTTAGAAATATATAGCGAATATCGCAAATATACACGTAAGCATCATTTATGCTGATCGACAGCATGTGAAAAACAACTACAAAGCCTGACTACTGAGCCCTAACCCTAATTCTGGTAACCTAACCTTACAAATAAACACTTGGCATAAATCGGAAAACCTCTGGGGTAGCCATATGATATGGAGCATAGGATTTTGGGTGGCAACCCGAGTAGAAAAGGAGATTTCAATAGGTTTGTATTACAAGCGCATCACGCCCCATACTAGCCCCACACATATTCCACCAATCAAGTGCCCCAAGAACTTTGTCAAAGTACGGGGAGAAAAATGGGTCGGGGTGATGGTTAAACTAGATGGGTCAAAAATTTCACATTTTCAAGAAATAGCCCTCTTTTCTTATCCTCAACATCATTGATTTGAGAAGTCTTACCCTTTCTCTAATTTCTCCACCCGAGGGCCTAACTCAACAACCTTTCGGATAATTCACTGTTTCTCCTTCAACATGCTCTCCAGATTAGCCACCTCCTCTGCTTTGAAAAGAGCTATCACCCGTAGCGGAAGACAAGTTCGCTTCAATCACTCTGCTTCCTCGGCCGAAAGTGTAAATACTCTTCATTTGATGCCTTTATGCAGCACCAAGTATATTAAACTGTTTCTTTGAACAGCCTATCTTCTCCAGAGTTGGCACCATTGCTGCCGCTGCTGCCGCTTCCGGCGCCGCTTCTTATGCATACTTCGAGAGCAATATTCATGCTGATGGCGCTGACGAGGGTCTTCATCCTCCTGCTTTCCCTTGGTCTCACAACAGCCCACTGAGCACCTTCGACCACGCCTCCATCCGTCGTGGTTACCAGGTATACAAAGAAGTTTGTTCCACTTGCCATTCCTTGGACCGTATTGCCTTCCGTAACTTGGTTGGCGTTTCCCACACCGAAGAGGAGGCCAAGGCCCTCGCCGAGGAGATTGAGGTCCAAGACGGCCCCAACGATGCCGGTGAAATGTTCGAGAGACCCGGAAAGCTTTCCGATTACTTCCCCCGCCCTTACCCCAACGAGGAGGCCGCCAGAGCAGGTAACGCTGGTGCTTACCCTCCCGATCTCAGTTTGATCGTCAAGGGTAGACATGGAGGAGCTGATTACGTTTTCGCCCTCTTGACTGGCTACTATGATGCCCCTGCTGGTATTGAGGTTCGTGAAGGGCTCAACTATAACCCCTACTTCCCTGGTGGTGCTATTGCCATGGCCAGAGTGTTGTATGATGGTTTGGTTGAATACGAAGATGGCACCCCAGCCACCACTTCTCAAATGGCCAAGGATGTTACTACGTTCCTCTCCTGGGCTTCGGAACCAGAGCACGATGAGCGTAAGAAGCTTGGTCTCAAGGCTGTTGCCATCCTCTCCGGCTTGTTCGTGATCTCCATCTGGCTTAAGCGCTTCAAGTGGAGTGTTCTTAAGAATAGAAAGATCATCTACAACCCACCCAAGTAAACATTTACAACCCGGCATTTACATATAGGATAGCGAATGCTTTTCTAGCTTGTACACTCATAACCATTCTCTCCATGAAGATATCGGCATAGCCCTTTCCTTTTACACCCTTCCCACGCCTTTATAAATTATAGTCCAATTCCAAATGAGAAATAAAGATACTCGTTTGATAATGAGGTCCATATCGAGAAGCCACACTAACCTCTGGGTCACTTAAATAGAGCATCGAGTAAACGGGGCTGGGAGTTGGCGTCGTACCACAGAAGTCCTGGGGAAGGCAACCGCCAGGTCCAAATAGTCCATAGTGGTTGCGATCTCGTACGCCTCATTGGAAAGCCGGGTCTTGCCAGCTAAGCATCAGTGCTAAATTGTATATATCGCGATTGCACACCTCAACACCTACCCATGATTGCTCACCGTCGCCACGGTGACGTCAATCACAAACCCCAAGCTTTACTGTCATATCTGATATTTCTGGCCGCTTGCTTCAATACGGCTAGAGCGAGATAATCAAAGAATATTCCATCCTCTGGCTTGCAATTCAGCTTTTGGTTGATTTCGCCCAATGGTATACGTGACATTGGTTCTTATGGGGGATTTTGGTTTGAGATGGGATCAAGCGTCTTTTTTCCTTGACGCCAGCTGGGACGGTTATGTCAACAATGGGCGGGTCGGGGTTTGGTGGAAGGTAATCAATCTGGTAATTAAGCTTAAGGTAGATCAAATCATTTAATTTATGACTCAGCCAAAACAAACAGTGATAATGACGTTCAAATGACTATTTCTCAGATAACGGAGATTCAAGTCATCGCTTCCACAAATCCATTATGTGAGATGTATAAAACCAGTGACATTCAGACTCTAACAACCATCATTCACAGTGTCTCTTCAACTATGTATCTACCCAGTCTTGCCGCTGTTTCTCTTCTCTTGGCCTCCTACGTGAGCGCCAAAGTTGCCATCACTGCCCCTGTCCTATCAACCTGGAAGGCTGGCTCCAAGAACATCATCACCTGGCAAGACAATGGCGAGGAGCCCAAAATGCCGGCCAAGTTTGATATTGCTTTGATGAAGGGCAAGGAGACTGCACTCGCATTGGTTAGCACCATTGTTAAGGATGTGGATTCCTCTTTAGGACAATATGAGTGGGAGATCCCAGCCACATTAGAGCCAGCCCAGGACTACTCCATCCGGATGGGAACAAACCCAGACGTATCCTACAGTGCATATTTTGAGATCCAGTCGTCTGATGGAAAGTCTGGTGGTAGTACGCCTAATACAGACACCAAAGCACCTGCACAAAACGCAGGCAGCACTGCCAGCGGCACCCAAGTCCAAGACACGAAGGAGAAGTCGGATGGACTCGCCAACGTCGCGACACTAGCTAGTGGATTAATTGTTGCAGGGTCTGTGGCCTTCCAGCTTCTTTAGTTGATCATATTAGACTGTATAAACACAGCATACAAAATATAACCATTCCCCAAATAGCTCTGATTTGAACAAATTAATAAATTATGAAAGTACTGTATTGATTGTGTAAACTGAATAATTTGAACGCCGAAATGAAATCCCAAATAGAGGACTTTGCAACACTGAGCCCGCAAATCAAAGTGACATCTAGATTTTTCTGCGAACTCGCGAACTTCCGGAAAGACTTAAACCCAAACAAAGTCATTGCTGTACACTATGTTTTTGAGGCTTCTGAATTCAGCCAGCAGGGTGGTGGTATAGATGAATGACGTTTTTATTGGTAATAGAACACAATACAACGTACTAGGCTGGAAAGAGTATGAGCCGCCACGACATGTCCCTTTTTCGAAAGTGCTGATGAACTATAAAAGAGCAGCAGATCTCTCATAATTAATCATTCTCCTTCGAGTTCACAGAAATGCATCTCCCTAGCCTTGCCTCCGTATCAGTCCTCTTGGCCTCCACCCTTTCATTCGTGAGCGCCAAAGTTGCTATCACTGCCCCTGTCTTATCAACCTGGAAGGCTGGCTCCAAGAACATCATCACCTGGCAAGACAATGGCGAGGAGCCCAAAATGCCAGCCAAGTTTGATATTGCTTTGATGAAGGGCAAGGAGACTGCACTCGCATTGGTTAGCACCATTGTTAAGGATGTGGATTCCTCTTTAGGACAATATGAGTGGGAGATCCCAGCCACACAAGAGCCAGCCAAGGACTACTCCATCCGGATGGGAACAAACCCAGACGTATCCTACAGTGCATATTTTGAGATCCAATCGTCTGATGGAAAATCCGGGAGTGATAGCACCCCAACCAAACAGTAAGACCTCAAGCCCCAACCCAACTCAAGGCAGCAACAACCAAACCTCCAATGAAGTCGACATCAGTGCTGACGGGAAGTCCGCCGCTTCAGTCAACACCGTCACTCTGATGTCTGCCCTACTTGCCGTCGGCTGTGTCGCGGTTCAATTGTCTTAAAACCGTAGTCCATATTCCCTTGATATCCTAAATTGCCATCAAACTATGTAAACTTAATAAAGCGAAGTGTTAAAAGCTCAACGAAGGTTAAACAGTATATCAACAGCCGGTTAAATCAATATTAGTCAGTGTGCCTTGCACCATCGTATCGGATAATTACCAAGCAACGGGTGAAATACCTATATGGAGAGGATTATTTGTATGATATTAAGATAAAAGCCCACGACAGGTTTAGGAAAATGTTATTATTCAGAACTCATCTCAAATCACTTGGACATTCTTTCCGACGCAATATGGTATCTGCTAGTTCGAACGCTACTGAGGGAAAAAGACTTCCCGTGGTTTATATCTCACACGGAGGTATTTGCTGAAGCTCAAAATTTATTCGCTCGCCAAAGAGATAGCCTCTAACCCACGGTTACGGTACCATAGGTCCTAATCTCGTGTTTGAGGATACCAAGCCCTCTCGGGATTTACAAAAACTTGGAAACAAGCTGAGCAAGCTCGAGCCCAAGGCAGTGGTTGTTTTCAGTGCTCATTGGGAAACCCGCGACAATGTTGCTGGTAAGGTTTAGCTATAAGACTTGCTATCCTATCCCCGAACTCAAGGTCTATCGAATTTTCAGTTCAAACCTCCAACGTCAACTCTCTTATCTATGACTTCTACGGCTTTCCAAAACACTACTACCAAGTAACTTACGATAGCAAGGGGGACGCGAACGTCAGCCGTCGAGTCCTAGAATTGCTAAAACAGGTTCAGTCACCATCGAATCGAGTTCGAGAAAATTCCTCTCCTAATCAAGATTGATCAATCCTTATAGGGTGGTATTGAGGCGGTAGAAGAGAAGAAACGAGGTATCGACCACGGGGTTTGGGTAGGTTGTTATGCGTGTGTACCCTTAGGGATGTGTATGCTGATGCACCTCCCTATCACGCCAGGTTCCCTTCACCAAGATGTTTCCCACTCCGAATTTCCCAATCGTTCAGGTTTCTTTGAAAGATAGAGGGTCCATGGAGGAACATATCAAAATAGGGGCTGCATTAGCCGCCCTAAGGTATGCCACGTTGGGATGTGGATTTCTACGATGCACGCGACTGATTGTATAGGAAATAGGGACGAAGGTGTACTATTGATTGGCTCCGGCTCAGCAGTTCACAACTTGAGGGATCTTGGGCGTTACATGAATGGAATGCCACCGAATTTCGTGGTGCAGTTTGATAAAGACCTAGAACACATGTGTTGTAATCTACAGGTAAGATGGTGACTGACATACGAGATGATCTCCCGCCATATCAATCAATGATTAATCCATTTAGGGCGTTGAGCGAGAGAATGCCCTTTGCTCCCTGAAAAGTCATCCAATCCTGAGAAATGCTCACCCAAGTATAGAGCATCTAATCCCAGTACACATTGTGGCAGGAGCAGCCGGGAATGATAAGGGTGTCCGCGTGATTGATGCTATGCCGTTTTCAACCATTACATGGAGTGCCTTTGCTTTTGGCTTGTAGAGCATACCCGACCTAAACTAACATTGTATCAGCATATCCCACCCAATCCTGCAAATAAACTGGCCTAATCTATATATATGTCCTGTGTGATTTGATTGGCCGTCTCTCCCAATGGGCCTGGAGTAGAACACACCCGAACCGGTAAACCACGAGCCTGCCCAAGAACCCGTGGTAAACTCTACGGAATAGCAACCATATTTATCCGGAAATCCCAACCGTACAGACTGGTGACATGGCAAAGTTATATCGCCATCTGGGGCGATTTCCCGGGCGTATGTGTCAGTTCGCTATCATCTGTATCTTTGTACCCATTTGGAATCTTAATACGGTGAGATGTCTGTGCTAGTGGGATGCTTACTTAACCATCCGCCAATGTTCTAATAAACCAAGTCAGTAAACGAATATGGAAAAATCCATTCTACCAAATATGGAAAATTGGGGGGGGGGATTCCGTGGCTCTTTCTCTCACTGAAGTTTATATAGAATGATGTACAATTAATGAATGCCAGAATAAAATGGTTTCGAGTCCAGAACAGTTCCGCATATCCATGGGAACAAAGCAAATTACAAACGAGTGATCCGGAAGGACAATTCGAATCTCACTACTCAGCGAAAATGGAAAGCCTCTGGTGAGCTTAACTGAATCGAGGTGACTGCGTGGTGGTGGAAATATATCTACATGATTGGTCGGCACTTCCCTTCGCCCTGATCAGAATCGGATGATTGTATTGGGTGCAACTCCAACCGTGCTGGATGGAGCAGTCGATGGAACTGATGCAGGAAACGAAGCCATATCTCGGCCTTCAATGGGCATTGATTGACTCATTGTCAAAGCAGATGCGTCGAGAGTCGAGACGAGGTTATCCAAACCAATAACCCCGTTAGCTTGGGCCACCGGGCAGTCCTTGTGCGCCAAGAGCAAGGTTTTCAAGTTGATGATCTCTTCTCTGAGTGAGGTGGCCTGACTCTGGAGGGAGTCGTTCTCTTGGGTGAGGTACTCAACCTTGTTCTGGAGATTGGCCAACCATTGCTTCTTACGTTGGCGGCACTTCAAGGCGGCCTTCCGATTTCTCTCCAAAAAAAGTTTGCGTTTTTCTTCCGGTGACATGTCGGAGCGGATCTTTTTGCTGTCGGAGTCATCAAGACTGTTTCGGCGTGACATGTCACTGTCATCGCTCAAGTAGGAGCGACTGCTGTCGCTGCCCTTGCGCTTGTTGGCCCCTGGAATATTGTTGCTATCAATACCAAGGGGCTCAGCCCACCCGGTAACGACTGGGCGTGAATGTTCTACCGAGGCACGGCGATAAGACATCGATGTGGTAGACCCGTTGAAACTTCCGGAAGTCGATGGCATGAAGGAGTTATCAAGGAAACTAGGGCCCATAGATACTGGCTTGGACTCCATAACAGTCTTACTAATATTCGGTTGAGGGCCAAATAGCATCGATGGCGATAATGGTCCAGCTCTTAATGATTGGCCCCAACCTACGCTGGTGGTGGTGTCATGTGATTGATGGGGATTCTCAATGGAGGAGACTGGTGGCAGTAAGCCTTTGGTCGCTGTGTTGGCGGCAATATTGTTTGTGCCAGATGGGGATGAAGAAGCGAGAAAGCTTTGTTCAAATGGGTTGGGCTCCATGTCTAAATTTGGGTTCTTAATTACAGTGGATGGTTCGGCGGGAGCCTCAGATGGGACTAAAAAAATTCGATCAATAAAGGCTACTAGATCATGTTGAGTGTGAAGTGAAGTTACCTTGGGAGTCCGTATACGAAGAGAAATCGGAAGCTGATGTGACTTGTGTACTGAAGGGGTTGCGAGGTTGCATAAAGCTGCTCACGTATGGGAGTTCATATTCAGAGCTCTCATTCTTGACGTAAGGTAATGTGGTGGTCATTGTTGTGGCGGGTTTGAAATGTCAAATAAGTCGTGGTAATGGAGGTTCGGCGTACAGACAGCAGGTATACCGTTCTAGGGCCAGAGATGTCGCGCAAAGTAATTGTGGCGATTGCTGGGAGATGAAATGAATGTGTGCGTGTAGAAAAACTCAACAGGTTTCTTGAGATAAACCAACTAGTGATTTTTGAAAATGCCAGAGGGGGAGTCACTTCTTATATACTGTGAGCGGCGTCTGATTACAGCAAACTAGTGTGGCAACTTTTCACCTTTCTTTCCATTTTTGTCCTAAGGGGGAGGTCTTCAATGAGATGCTAATAAATAGCAAGTAAAAAGATCTTATCTCTCGGAGTGCCTAGCCTATGAAAAGCGGCTTCGTTAGAATGGATTTGATCTTCGGGTGGAAGTGATTGGAAAGAGATGTCCGGATCCGCTCACAACTTCAACTCCGTGGAAATTGGCAAATGACTGTCGATGGACCCAGTATCATATAAATGAATGGATTGTCACTCTAATATCGAGATGCCAGTATAAATCAATCGAAGTTGACTTCGATGGCGGATGAAACTGATTGTTTATAGTATATTGCGAGTGGAAGCAGGATTATAAATCAAATGAATCTTGTAATACAGCAAACACGTTACACGCCTCAAGATAAATACGGTAAGAGATACACCCAGAAAGAACAGGGTGTCTACTGGTCTCAATGGAAGTCCGGCTCATCAAAGTCTTCACATTCACTGAGAAGCAAGCTAACAATGGCCAGACGCAGGACGGCAAGTTAATGAGATGATCAAAGTATAATAAAGTTCAGTCTGAGCATCAGGGTTGAGCGGTATCATCTAAAATTAGAACATCGAATAATAGATATGGGAGGAGAAGAGCTGTATCCCATATTAACTTCATGCCAATTATAGCGAAATTTCCGAGCATTTAATGGCAATATGAAATACTCCAGGAGGACAATCAATCATTCAATCCAGTTTCTCCATCCTGTTACCCTACCGACCTTACTCTCCCTGCCTATCCATCGGCGCAAGTATGACGTTATGATGATCTAACTGGCAGGGTTTGAGGCAACGTTGAATAACATGAAATAAACAGAACATGTAGAAACTGTAGCACGAATACCACATTTCCTTGGATTCAAACTGGTACTGTCAGTGCTCCAATTGAGCGGTAACTACCAAGTGATACCCCCCCTTCTTCCATATCCATTACACAGAGCCGGCTTTGGTGTACTCCCACTAGTTTGATCTTTCTAGAACCACAATGTATCCACAATAGTGCCCATCTACACGTCATCCACCAAGAATAGTGGCTGACATCAGTAAATGATGTCATTCATCTGGACACAAAAGGGATAGGTTCATAGCGTTGGTTGTGGAGGGATTAGATGTGGTGCCGATTTACGGTAAGTGATACAACAGTTATAGAAAGTGCGCTTTCTTTCGCTGATAAAAGTAGTGTCTATGCTACACAAGGTGTGCGTGATGATGTCATGGGAACCCAACCCACCGCCAATTTAGATTAGCGATGTGAGAGATGACATCATGCTGAGCATCCAATGATTCACCTGTGCTTCAGGAAACCTGCGCAAACTTATTAAATCACGCAATCCAATGCAGCGTATGCATGATATCAGAGTACAACGACGTTGGGAAGCCGGTGTGCTTTGTTTACTGCACAATCGACTAGTACAACTTTGGCACAGAGTGGGAACAGATGATTTTCGGTATTCTGGCGATCTGGCAATATGGCAACCCGAGGATCAGGAGTGGAGTCTGTCTTGCGGAGGATGGATCGATCGGTTTTCGCCATGCCACTCTAAACCACGCACAGATGATAATGTGATTCCGATTAGCGCACCTCGAGCAATCCAGTAAAATATCGATCGGTGGTCGATCTTGGTGAGGCCCTCTATCTTACAAGCGTGTATATGCTGGTCATTGGTTGGCTCAAGTGCCACTCGAAGCAATTGTTGCGTACAAGCTGGTTGTTGATTTATCTACCTTTTGGCAACGGCCAATAGGTATATTGGCTTCTACGCTACACACAGCAATGTTCTCTGGTTTTCTTTTTTGCAAACCGCGTGTTTACGCAGAACGAACAATCGAGGCATTGTCGCCACAATCATAATTCGGCTGTGGTTTTCATGCCAAAGTGGTTGCCGAATACAGGGTTTGGTGCGAGCTCAATTTCTCTAGGTTGGCACAAAGCCAAAAGAAGCCATTCGTATCACTCCACTTATTGGTGGGGCCTAAAACCGGATTTCAATTCATTATCCCCCGCCGTATCGAGAATCAACGTGCTTCCCCCTAACCAGAAACGTATTACCCACATCTCATTCCGCCATCCTGTGGGCCCATCCAGTATCAAGTCCCGTTATTTGGATGCTCTAATTGTGGATGAAATTTGGTGTTTCTAGATGCTCACTGTGAATGGATTCTATTTATTTTGAAGGCAACGTTGTGCTATTTGATTTGCACTCCGGGAATATGGGAGACGGCATCTCTTCGCCTGTAGAAAAGAAGATAAGCTGCAGAGGTTTTAAGTGCGCACTCGTTTACAGGTTCGACTTTAGCGTCATCGAAATTATACCACTGCTTCTGCTCTTGGTTGTAAGCATACGCAGTATAATGGCCGCCACCCATTCCGCCAAAATGATTTCGAGACAGCGTAAAGGTCGTAAACCAAACTACCTGTCTTCGTGTTTTCAGGCAGAACGTGGGATGAGAGGTCGAGACCCCTGATAGGGAAATCCACCAGAGCGTCAATCTTATTTCGCCAGCTGCGTAGGTTTGAAAACCGTTTCAAATGAACCACCAGAATATCCGGCATTCGCCACAGGTCGAACTTTTTCCAGGCCTGCTGGTGCTTCTTGCAGCTTGGGCAATACCAAGGGTCTTCCTCTCCCAGTCGCTCTTCCCGGACAAATTCACCCAAACAATCATAGAGTGAAATCAGGGGGTTTTTCTTGACCTCTGGGGTGGTCGGTTCGGCGGGGTTCTGGTACGTCTCGAAGGCACCGCGGAACCCGCTATGCACAACCTCAGCACTTTTTGCCCTATTATTGGCCTTGAATACGTAGTCAGCCACTTCACGTTTCCATTGACACACGATGGTATCACCGTAGCTGAGTAAAGATTTCTGCTGATCATCATTGGCTTCACTTATCCTTTGTCGTCGTTTACTTAGGCTAGTGAGGCTGTTCAACATGAAATTGTTCGGGATTCCAAGTGCGGAGGTCTGGCTATTGACCTTCATTTCAAATAATTTTGAGGAGGCTGCTTCCTCCGATGCCATTGGGGGATTATTATCATCGTTACACATGTATTCTATTTCGATATGGGTTTGCTCAACGTTATCAATCAGGTCTTCAGGTTCCCCGGGGAATTCGGCTGGGTCCAAAAAGTCGAGATCGACTGTAGTGTATCTACTTAGCTGCTCCATCACAGCAAGCTCTAGAGCCGTTTCTGAAATTTGGTCTTCTGGCAGAGCCACCATCAGCGGGAATCCAAAAAAGCTGGAGACGTTACAAGAAGATGGTATGGACATTGGCAATGAATATGCGAGTAATACTGGTAGTATCACATATCCGGAATGTACACTAGGTGGAAATGATACTGGAAGCTCGTACACATAAATTCCATCCTCCGTCTCGATCTCACTCAGCTTTTCCAGGTTCTCAAAGACTTTGTAAATACGTGCCGAATAAATCTCACATGAAGCCAGATTCTGGGACGAAACGTTCAACATGGCCCCCAGCTTTTCCTTCAGGCTCCTGTGAGTGGCCTCGTAAGGCATACGTAAGTTCAGCTTCAGCGGCCGCTTGGACGGATCTAAGGGAATAAAATGGATTTGAAGCTTCAAGTCTTTCGAGATCGGCACAGGAAGGGTCAGGTACATGAAGGGATCAAAGGTGACCGAGACTTTGTCACATTCGGGGCACACCAGAGTGCTTTTGAATTGACCTTGGAACATGTCTACAATAATGCTATCGTTGCGTGCCTTGTGTAATTTCCAATGCTCCTCAGCCACCAGGGCATCCGGTCGGCCATCGGAATCCATTTTTTCGATGTAGGGCTTATCGTAAATCCGATTCAGGTCCTCGTGTAGACCATCTAACAGGAATGCGATAAACTCTTGTGAATCATGCTGTTGATACCCCATGAAAGCGGGGGCGAACCGGCTGACGGTTGACTTGAAGTCTCGGGGTATGACGCAGTTGTATTCTTCGCTCCAAAGTTTTTTCATTAGGTTTCCAAAGGCTTTGGCGACTTCTCCTTGCATTCCCAAAGGGTTTGTGCTATTTAGCTCCTTTTCGTACAGCGAGGTGAGGAAGTACTCTTTAAGGTCGGGAGTGTTACTCAAGCATTGGAGCGCGGAATTCATGAAGCAGGTATTTCCCAAATTGGATAGACCCGTCACACCGCTGGGCCTTTTGATCTGAGAGTTGAGTTTGGTCGTGTGCAACGGCGAGGGCGAGGGTGAAGGTGAAGGCGAGAGTGAAGGCGAAGGCAAGGACGAGATGATGGGTGATCTACTGGAGGGGCGAGTATGGCTGTGAGGACGAGGACTGGGGCTTACACTTAGTCTAGTAGTACATTCTGTTGGCCATTTCCCGTTCACTTTTGTCTCCACACCAATTGTGTCATACAAGTAGAGTCCGAATTCTAGAATGGTTTTATTGTTAAGATCCGTCACAATGAGTCGAGCATTGTTCTTCAGCTGATTCGATGTGATAAATGCTGTGTCTGGTTTGTCTTCGTTAAACTTCCAGAGTTTCATATCTCCATTGATCTTCAATGTGTCAATAACTTTGCTGCGTAGGTCAGCTAGAGTGCATCCTTTGCTGATTCTGACTTTGGGGATCTCGCTTTTCGGAATGTTGGATGATGGTGGTAGAATGCGAACTAAGCTTACTTCCCAAGGGTAAACTTCTATGACAGCGTTTTGTGCCGACCCTTTGATGACAGGCCGGGCAATCTCTGGAGTGGACGAATCATACCTGGATACGAAGTTTGTGAATACTTGCGGTACATGTCTTAAGAGCTGAGTAACCCTACCAAAGCACAAGCTTTTCCCATGCCTCTTGTGGTATAGGGATAGCATCCACATCAACACTTAACCAGTCCCTCAGTGAGGTGCACGATTCGTCTTTAAACAGTGAGGTGTTATCGATAGGCCCAGGTGGAACGGGCGAGTCGCATGTGACGTATCGCTGCCATTCGTTAAACCACTTCGTATCAACTAGATATCTAGTTTCTCCGATTTCGAGCGCCGAATTGATGAGGGCTCCTATAGCGAGTAGCTGCTCCGACGGCGGTGGGAATGTCTCTTAAAAGCAAGGAGTTGGTAGATATTCTTGAACTTACACGCAACTTGATCCTACCATCTTGCGCAAGTGAGCCCTCCTTTGAAAAAACGGAAGACTCCATAAGTAATGAGAGTTAGCTCAGTAAAAGCGATTGGGTTTGGAAGTAACTAGCTAAGAAAGTGAATGTGAATGTGAATGTGAATGGTAAGATATATGTGTGAGCCCTATTTATGCAGAAGTAAAGGGAATTATTTGGAGATTCACTCCTCTGCACGTCACTGAAAAGATAAATGGGGATGTGTGCGACAGAGTAACTGAATGCTCAACTGTTCATAGACAATACACGATATACTGCTCTAAAGATATGCAAAATGGAGCGTCATGCTAGATTTATTTCCATTTATCCAATGCTCCCTCACTTTTGAAAAACAAACCTCACATAATTGGACGAGGCGGGCGTTCCATTAAGTCAAAATTCCAACATCTAAGTGGTTCGGCTGTCCCGATTCTAGAAAACCCCTAGTATCATCCCGAATCCCAGAAAATATTCATAGAAAACACCTATTTATTATACAACCATATCCAATACGACAAAACGTAATAAAATAGCCAACATTAGCCCGGTCCAACTTTGGGAATGTCGTAATGCTCTGAAAGGCTCTCCAATTTGGCGTTGAATTCCTGGAAAATGCAACTCGGTCAGTTTCACTCATTGTATGCGTGTATGCGCGCGCTCAACTTACTGCGACTTTCTCCTTGTGGGACCTGGTTGCGGCTTGAGCAATCTTTTCTTGTTGCTAGAGGTGAGTGAAGCAATTTAGTATGATCTAAAGCAACGAGGGGAAGAACGAATACATACGCGTTTCTTCTGTACAGCTTCATACTTCAGCTCCGCAGCGGTTTTTGTTCTCACAGGTACGGAGGATTCGGCCTCAGCATTTTCCAAGGCCTCTAAGAGCTTCTTGTCCTTCTTTTTCTTCTTTTTCCTAACACAAGCGAAAAGTAAGGCGAATGTACACTAAAGAAGGAGGATACAGCAGAAGTCTACTTCAAGATTCCCTCGCCCTTGAGCTTGAGGGAGCCCTTCACCGTCTGTTCGTAAGCTGACATGGTTCGGAACAAGGCTGGTTGGTGATGGAGCGCACGAACTTATCCAAAAAGAAATCCCCTGAAATCAGAGAAAATGGAAATTGGTTCGGAAATTGAACAGATCAGTTATACTACATATTAGTTATTTTATTGCGCGATATACTATAATTTCTGAAAAGTCATTCTATGGTTGATACATGAAGTTCTATATGCATAGTGTGGAATCAAGTTATCCGAAAATTTTGAGTCCGTCATTCGTTGGCTCCACTTCGTTTTCTTCATCATTCTCCATGCTGGTAGGAGCCACACGCCTTCCCAAAAGAGATGCGTACAGCTCGTCAACCATTTCCTCGTGCCATGTCCCGGTGGGGATAGGAACCATGAAGCCTTGCAATTTCTCGTGCACATGGTATCTAAGCTTACGGCCTTTACTGGCTCTGGTGTCAACCTTCTTCTTCTTTTGCTTGGTTTGTTTGATAGCGGCCCATCTCATACCCAAAGCTACAGGGTCGTCTAATGCGAGAACAACAGTTAGTGGTGGCCCTTTGCAGTTCTACAGTTGGGATGGATCACTTACTGGAATCAACCATTTTGCTCTCGATCAGCTCACGAAGCAATTGCTGGTAGAAGTCGGTATCGTCGAAGACTTCAGAGTCATGGTTCGAAAGATGTTCGTCCTTGTTGCTAAGCTCCTTGAGCTCTTCAGGAAGAAGCTCTTCTTTCACCTCGGTCTTCTCCTCCTCTTTTCCAAGGATGTTGTATTCCCCACGCTTGCAGCTGGGTTCTTTTAACCAGGCGCTCTCTGTCAGATAGAAGCTGGTTGACCTGCTGCATGATTCCTTGATTCAAGGATTTGAACTTCTTGTTCAGAGGAATGCCAGAGGCGATCTGAACTTTGTTGCTCCATTTCTCAAGTGTCTCATCGCGATAAGAAACCATTCTGAGGTGACCGTTAGCTCTGATCCTTGTAGATCATCATATCGACTCCAACTTACTTGCGGTTGATCCCGTCAATATCTTTCCACAAAGCTAAGGCGTAGTCATCATCTTCACTCTCCAAAGCTCTCTTGCGGTTTTGGAACTCCGATGGCTTGAACTCGATCATAGGATTGCGCTCATATAACGACTATATCCAAGACACCTTAGTATTAGTTACGGAGGAATGGCTCGACAGGAATCTCACTTACTGTTCTGATATCGAGAAGAGAGTCCATGAGCTCTCTAACTTCAGTTTTGGCTTCCTCGACTGCCAAGTTGGATTCGGGTGTACAGAATTCGGGGTAGATATCATGCTACGACGTTACAACCATTAAATGGTGATCGACGCACTGGCCAGAAAATAAAAGCTACCTGTGGAAGTTTGTTTGCAGAGTTGATGGACTTTTGGATACGGATTCTGAGGTCAAGAAGACCTTCCCAGATGTGCTATCAAAAGACATTGAGCAAAAGCAGCACATGCAAATCTACAGATAAACACTCACCAATTGGTTTTTGACGTGTTGGCCCTTCTCCACATCGGATTTAGCACTCTGGGTGATATTCTTCAAAAGTGATCTGAAAAGCACTCCGTTAGAAACGAGCATTTTCCGCCAGGCGCTGTGGGTTTACTCACTTCTCATCCTCTTGGATTTTCTGGAGCTCCTCTTGAAGCTTTTCGTCTTGTTCATAGTCATCAACCTCCTCGTCCTGTTTGTTTTCTCTCGTTTAGTACTATTTTGTACAGATAGGATAGATGTGAGAATTCTACCTCTTCTGAGCTTGTATCTTCAAGTGCCTCGGAGTCTTGCTCAGAGCCATCTTGGGATTCACCCAGGTCGCTATCGTCGAATTCAAGCTCCTCATCTTCAGGGAGAGGATCGCTGCCAAAATCGTCATCGGAATCCACGGCAACCTCTTCCTCACCCTCCTCCTCTTCGTCCTCCTCCTCTTCACCATCATCATCACCTTCTTCCTCGGCTTCGTCGTCGAACAAGGTGCTTCTGCTGCTTCTCTTTCCTGCATACTTTGGGTCGTTCAAGACAAAGTTTTGGTTACGCAGTTTGCTTTGCCTATAAAGTTCGAAGAAAAAGGGTTAGATATCTCCGGACGAAGACGACATCCTAAGCCGATCCAAAAAACCCTACCCAACTTTGACGTAATGCTCGCGAGAGGCTTCGTCCTCAGAAATATCCGAAATCTCACTGTCGGAGTTCGCCTGTTGATCTCCAGTGGCAAAGTCATAATTCTCGGGATCCAAATCTAGAAGCCACCAAATCCGTCGGGTCAGTAACGAACCTCGGACACTTTTGCCTGCACAGAAGCACCCATGTATTTACCTTTTGGTCGAGGGTTGGCCAAATCCGCTAATTTCTCCCCTAAAGTTCTTTTCACGGTACCTTTTGGACAACGTGATATGGTTAATACACTTCTTCGAGAGGAATGGGCAGCATAAGGAACTATTTAGACTCACGTTTGGATGGCATGTTGGTTTGGTTGTTTAGTTTAGTCTAGCTTCCAGTCTGTTGACTACTCAACATCTATCAACCCTAAGATATTTCTTTTTTTTCTAGCGGCTGGTGGATTTTTTTTTGTATGGAAAATTTCTGGATGCCATGCTAGCATTCAAATCCATTCCTGTTTCCACTAATCTAGTTTTAAAAAAAATTCATCGGAGATTTCATGAATTGAATTGAATCGAAGGAATTGGATTTAGATTGTGATCCATGACAAATCCTATACATCACCAGACTCAAGAGCCAACAAATTTGGTGGACATTTGGGTATAAAAAGGTGTGGTTGCAGAACGGGAGCCCGAATAACAATTGACTCCCTATGGCAGATACTACTGACCCCGTCAGCCTAACCGGCTCTTTATTCAGAAAATCCAAGGGGAAAAAGAATTTACGCAAACGCGAGAAGTCCCCTTCACCTGAGCCAACTCAGGATGTTACTAGCGAAGTGAAAATAAAAGAACGCAAGCTAGGAGAATCCAATCCCATGGTACAAGGTACCAAACGTGAGAAAGTGGAGGATTCAATTCAAGTGAAATATACTTCCACTGGCACCGCGCTGCCGGTTCTTTCCCAAGATGCCAACGCCACTGCTGTGGCTGAATGGGACACGGAAACCGATAGAGACGCCCAGGCTATCCTCGAGAGAAAACTCGCCGCCGAAGGGGCGCTTGAAGATGACGGCTTGTACAGAGGCGCGTCTGGTTACAAAACATTCATCACCAAAAGAGACACCGCCGCCGGAAATGCCGCAAGTTCTAAAATCCGTGCTGGCCCTATTCGTGCCTCATCCAACATTCGTGTGACTTGTAGGTTCGATTATCAGCCAGACATTTGCAAAGATTACAAAGGTAGACGTGCTCTTATGAACGTCAAAATCCACAGACATATTGCTAACCGCTTGCCTCGATTTTAGAAACGGGTTTCTGCGGTTATGGTGACAGTTGTATATTCATGCACGACCGTGGCGATTATAAATCTGGCTGGCAGTTAGAGAAAGAATGGGAGGAAGCACAGAAGAATAAGCGAATCAACGATTTTGTTGAAGAGGAGGTGGAAGAGGAAGAATCGGAGGAGGAGCTACCATTTGCGTGCCTCATATGCCGTGAGGAATTCACTCGACCAGTAGTCACCAAGTTAGTACTTTTGGCTGTTTCGTCGGTGCTATTTCATTTCACTAACTCTCTCTTTAGATGTGGACATTACTTTTGTGAAGCCTGCGCACTAAAACGCTATGCCAAAACCCCGAAATGCTTCGCCTGCAGCGCACCTACGGGAGGTATATTCAACACTGCCAAGCAGCTCATCGCCAAACTCAACGAGAAAAAGAAGAGGGAATTGGAAGCACACGAGAAAGAGAGCAACTCGGATGACAATGAGCAGCAGGCTGATGAATAAGCTCAACTCATCCTGTAGTATATAGATATATCCATTGTCTACTATTTTCATTGTAAATAAACTGATTGCTAATGAGCCATCTGTCCAAGCATCTAAGCTATATGATAATAACGAGATTGGGGGAGATTGCGGGAATTTGATGAGTAATTTTATGAAAGAACTACCAATCTCGAATATCGTAAAGCAGAGATTGCGGCAGGTTGAGCGGGAGCCAATTTTTGCTGAGCAGGAGATCAAGATCTCCATACGTCATTTACGAATCAGAATGGAAATAGAAATTAAAGGCAACGGAAGTCAAGTTCCACCCGATTCACAGCGGTGATTGGAGGATGCAGTGACCTTGTAGACTGAGAAATTCAACTAATAGTCACCGTGTTCTGTGCAGCCATTGGCCCGAGGCAAAAAGGGCGGAAGGTCGCGGATTTTCAATGATGAGAAGCGATGACATTACACGAACTCACCACGGATCGGTGAACGCTGGAACACGAACTTTTGGATTTTGTTAAGTAAACTTGGATCATTTCTGCATAACAAGAGCGCATAGTGGTACCATGGGTTGCGGCATATATAAGCCCAACCCAAGACCACTTCTGAAATTCATCTTCACATTTGCTTCTCTATTATCAAGTAATGGCTCGTACCAAGCAAACTGCTCGCAAATCCACCGGTGGCAAGGCCCCCAGAAAGCAACTCGCCACCAAGGCCGCCGCACGCAAGACCGCCCCCGTCGCTGGTGGGGTCAAGAAGCCACATCGCTTCAGACCTGGTACCGTCGCTCTTCGTGAAATCAGACGTTACCAAAAATCCACCGAGCTCTTGATCCGCCGTCTTCCCTTCCAAAGATTGGTCCGTGAAATCGCCCAGGAATTCAAGACCGATCTTCGTTTCCAAGCCTCTGCCATCGGCGCGCTCCAAGAAGCCACCGAAGCCTATCTTGTCGGACTGTTCGAAGACACCAACTTGGCCGCCATCCACGCCAAGCGTGTCACCATCCAGCCCAAGGATATCCAACTCGCCCGTAGACTCCGTGGTGAGGCCAACTGAATTATGTCTTGATGGCGAATTTCCCTACTTTCCAATGGTCTTCCAAGATATGTATATACCGTCATTGTGCTTGTAATCGTATTCTCTGCTACTCCCCCCTTTTTTGATCTAACCCGGTCATATTGCAATAAATATGTTGATCCAAACTTGTGGTGCCAACTACGCAGTCTCGCTTTATTCACGGTTAAATGTAATAAGAAGTACACTATTTGATGTTGGCTTCCCCTCCCCCGGAGCGGCGTTGGTGGCTAGGATAAATACGGCATCCACATGCGTAATGTGAACTAGTATCTACATGGTGGTGGGAGTGGGCGGTGCTCATTAGGTTGGTTACGGTATGGCTGGGTGGTTTATGTTATTACTCTATGGAATAGTGAGCATAGATGGCGTTAAGGGGTGTATCGTTGATGGGTGAATGAAAGCTGTCAGGTGTGGGTGTAGGAGTGCGAGGTATGCTTGCGCGCAACATCGTAGGTGTAAGTCGAATTCGCCTTGATGTTCTGCTGATTGGTGCACTGGCGCTCTCAGCTTGGTTTCTAGATGCACATGGGGTGACGTGGGGGCTCGTGTATTTGAAATCCTTGGAACTCTTCGCAGGAAGTTTGCGACTGTGCTGTGGCGTAGTAGGGTTGCTGTTGGTGCGGGGGGTGGTTGATCGGGGCTGTACGAGGCGGGCGTCGTTGCTGGTCGCTTGAATCCAACGGTGCTGCATTGCTTCATCCGGTTTAATCCGCTTTTCTGGATCCCACTCGAGGCACCGGGTAATGAAGTCCAAGAAGGGCTCGTCGGTGCATTTTAACACTTGCGTCAGCGGTCTCGTCCCCGGATAGCGCCGCTTCCCCTTGGAGTTGATCACCACCTTGGGTGTGCCGTCCAGATTCAAAAAAGGTCGACCTCCGACTGCATCTATCAACCATGCTCTGGGCAGGAACTCCAAGGATCTCCAGTATACAGCTCAACTGTTCTTTCTCATTTTCGCCTGGGAATAGTGGGTATCCGGTATAGAGTTCACCTAGTATACACCCTAGGCTCCACATGTCGATTGCCATGCTATACGGCATTCCAAGTATCACCTCCTGGGGAGCGATAGAACCTGCTCTGAATGTACGTATACACACGTTCGGTTTCCAGACAGCTGCTGCCCAGGTCGATCACTTTGATCGCACTCTTACTCGTCGACTTCAGCAGGATGTTTTCGGGTTTCAGGTCGCAATGGATCACTCGATGCTTTGAGAGGAGGGTCAGCGCGCGGATGATTTGGATGGTGAAGCGGCGGATCAGGTTGATGCTGCAGCCTTTGAAGGAGTTGCTCTTGATGAATTCGTAGAGGTTGATGCTGAGCAGTTCGAAGGCGATGCACAGATGGTTTCGAAAGTAGAAGTGATCGTGCATGTGGACCAGGTTGTGCGCATCATCCGGATCCTAGATTTCAAATCAGTTCATACATTCAAGGCAACATGCAGGTAACCAAATGACTGACCCATTTCCGAATCGACTCTAGGATCTTGACCTCGATCAAGGCCTGGGTGTGAAAGCGAGACTTGTTCCGAATCATCTTGATGGCCACCACTTGGTCGGTTTTGTGGTCGAACGCTTTGATGACCTGGCCGAAGGAGCCTTTGCCGAGGATCTCGAGAACTTCGTAGCGATAGATCAAATGGTCGTGCAGCACGATTTGGTAGTCGCCACGTTCGTCATCGTACCCGAAGTTGGTGTTTCCGTCCCCTTTCACTGGTTTCTTGACAATGTTCTCGCCGTAGAAGTAGATCCGTGGGTATTCGAGGATCTCGCCGCGCTCGTATAGGCTTAGCTTGTGGACGTTTGCCTTCAGGACGGTAAGTGGGTCCATGGCCTTGGTGGAAATCTCCAGGCTGCTCATCGAGCGGTCTACCCCCGAGATGTCTTGCACACTCGACGTACGGCTGGAGGGGTTTGATTTCCCTCCGATGGGCGATTGGTTGGAAAACGGTTTCCCGCTTTTTGCCACCATCTCCTTTACTGGGGTGGAGATCATCGAGTGGCCTTTACCGCTTGTGGAAGGGACTTTGATGTTGGTTAGACCCAAGGATGATTTGGTTTCGCTGGCCAATGGCGAGTCTCTCATCGTTGAGCCACTTAGTTCTGAGCCGATGCCAGAAGACTTCGTTGGCTTCATCTTGTTCGGAGTAGAGCGTAGTTTACTTTGAGCCAGCTTCGACGGTGTTGGTAATGAGTCATTGCCGCTTGCCGTCTGGGGTGAGGACGCGTGGTGATTCGGGTATGCATTGCCGTTGGTATTGCTGGCGCTTTTCCGAAGCTCCGAGTTGCTTGTGATTGGGCTAGCTGTAGGTGAAGCCTTGGGTGTCAGGTTCTTGCGAGCAATGTTCGAAGCGGAGGGTGTGGTAGGTCCGATATACTTTGCAGGAGAATGTGTGAGTAAACGGGGTTGAATCGAATTAGTAGAGCCAGGTGTTACCTTTTTAAAGGATGGCTTGGTATCGGTGGCGCTGGTGTGATACTGCGCCTGCAGCAGGTTTGTCGGTCCGTCGGCCATTGTTGCATCCGCGCCGGGCTTCACGTTAGTAGCACCTTTGGTGTGGGTGCTTTTGGGCGGGGTTGAGAGCTTAGATTGATCACTACTACTGCCAATTGGATGCGCTCTCCCCGCGCTTCGTGATGGCTTCTCTGGCTTCGTTTTCTCCTTTCCAAGCGACTTTGGAGATCCGTTAGGGGTCGGGAAATGAGCGCTCTTGCCGTTCAAGTTGGATCTGGAAAGGCTTGGCTTGGTGGATTTAGGGTCGATCTGTGAATGGGAATTGGCGCGTAGCCTGGTGAACACAGAAGGGCTCCCAAACCCATGGGGTTTGCCTTTTTGCAAGAAATCCGGCTCCGACGCCTTCGCCTTCTGTTTAGGGAATATTGGGTTAGATTGGATCGTATCTATCCGCATTATGAAAACATTCAATTGAAAAATTCGAAGCCTGGTTTGCGTAGAATGAATCAACACTTACGATCGACTGGCCCGTCCCCGAGTAGACTTTCCCCAATGTTGCTATACCAGATGGGTTGTTCCCTAGGCCACGGTTGACAGAGGGGCTGCTGCCCAACTCCATGCCTCCAACCTCTTCTTGTTGACTACAATTCTGGTAAATATACGAAAAAACCTTGCAAGATCGGCAGGTACATATTTCACCAACCTATTTGGCTTTGAAGTGGATTTTGGGACGAACAACGAAGTCCTTGTGGGCTTTGCCGCGGGTGGGTTATTGGAAGTCTTTAGACCACCAAGCGAGGCACGCTGGCTTCCAGGCAAATCTACAGGTTGTAAGCTTGAAGGTTATTACGAGGCATAGAGCAATCATGGGAATACTGGGAGTCTTCAGAAGAAAGGGACCCAAGCGTTAGAATGCTATCGTTGGTTGTAGCTAGGTGGCAGGTCAAGCGCTTCTCTGTTGGAGTGAGAATCGGGAAAAATAGGAGAAAAATTACCCTGGGTCTTTGACACACTGGTTGGAGAGGAATCGGCGCTTAGGTTGGCCGTGAAGGAGGATTCTCTAAAATCAAATCTTGGCTTGTTCGAGGGGATCTTTGGAAGTTGATGAGAGGAGTTGGTTCCCATGCTTCGCGTAGATGACGGCGTCTGGCTGAACGATTTGGAAAGATGCTTCTCCTGCACAGGTGGTATAGGGAGTGGCCGGCGGGAGGCACTCTGTCCATTCTCTGGAGGGGAGAACGGCTTTTGGTTTCTCAACACTGCAGGAGAAGATGGCTGCGGCGGAGAGATGCGCATCCTTTCAACAAATAAAGTGGGCTCTGGGGCGAAAGATTACAAGTTGCTGGGGGGTGGTGGGTATACAGCGGATTAGGGCGCATTCAATAGGGAAGAAAAATGGAGCAACCACCGTTCTGTGACTACTCTTATCGCACACATTGTTCATGTCAACACACCCTTGAATTGATGGCTAAATTGGATTAATCTTCATACAAATCAATACACAACAGACAATGATTTAACCAACTATTTATTAATGCGGTAAGTGTGAGGGTGGTCTACAGCTATTGTGCCGGCTTGTCATAATTTAATTGATTTGTATACAGTTGGTGGTGAAAGAAAGGTAAACAATGTCTAGTGGAGTGATGGCATCCTACTGGAGACCAATCATCCCTGCGTAGATCCATAAGCATCAGTACCAAGCCTGATTGGTGCAAGCCAACCAATAGGAAAAAGAATTGCAAATTTGTATAACTCCAAAAAAGGCCACCCGATTGTTCGCTCAAAAAGTGGATATTGTTGAGGCGGCGTGCAAAGCTATTGTCATCTACCAGAAAAGGCCCGTATCAAGCAAACACCTGGTCACAGTCACTCTCAGCTAGAATTGGCCACTTTAGGGATATAGAAGATGTGGAATGGGTTATGTAATGTGTGGGTGGCCTTGGGCTCGGCGGATTCTACGTAAGAGGCATGACCGGATCCATCGTATGTATCTGAGGCGGTATCCGGTTTGGTGCGCTTGCGACGGTTAGGCTGTGGGGTAAATTTATAATCTGGGTACTTCTCTTGATGTTCCTGTTGGAGGCTTTTGGCCTTCTGTCGGTATATCTCCTTCTCAGATTCCGGTAGCGCTTTCCATTCTTTACCCAAAGTCTTCGAGACGTCGTTGTTGGACAAATATGGGTTCTGCTGAAATATCCTCCCGTGGTTTTCTCGACGGAAGAGTATGAAGGCATTGGTCGGGCGTGGTGTTTTCTTAGCCTTTGCAGGCTTTGCTTGAGTAGCAGTTGGGTTTGGGGAAGGTTGGGGCACTTGTCTAGAGGGAATAAAAGGTGCTATTTGAGTGGCAGGGTAAATGGGGTTGGCAAAGGTAGGCTGTGTCAGTGGGATATTTTCAGGTGGAAAGTTATATTCCACCACCGAGGTGAGCGTATCCACCATGAGTAGAGGCACGAAACCCTTTGGAACAACGAAAAACTCTCCTTCAATAGGGATTTGTGGTGCTGGGGTAGTTGGAGAGCTCACACTCGTGGTCTCAGGAGTGTTAAAGAAATGCGGTGCTTCATCAAGGCAAAGTGCAATAGAAACAGTATTGTTGAGAGAAGGAAAGGCAACAGGAGGGTGTTCCGACTTGTGCGTTACGATATACTCCGGGACTCCCGAGTAAGTTTCAAAAGACGGTATGCTGCTCATTGTGCACTGAGGAAGCGAGTCAAGAATGAGCTTGGTCTAGTTTCAAAATCCAAAGTGGATAGAGTTATATTATATAAGACATCCTTTTTTTCCTTTTGAATATTCCCTCCATAGGTCACATTATGTGTGCGAATACAAGGAAAACATGGAAATGTACTTGAGACTGCTTACAAAATACTGGTATTGTCATCCCGTTTTAACTGGTTTCCCAGTGGATTCCATCTTTGCGTTCATTGACTGTTTCCAGTATGCGGTTCTATTGAATGCTGGAATCTGGTCACCAGATTTTCAAATTATTTTATTTTAGGGTGCTTTTGGCCGGCATATCTGCGACTTGTTCGTGTATAGTGTTCAATTCCCGAACTTTATTATCAACCTGGTTCTGTGCCATTCCCGTGACAGTTTCGAAGATGCCCAAGATTACCCATTGTATTTTCGATATGGACGGTTTGCTTCTCGTGTGTTCTCTACGTATTCTGCGCACAGAGATATTTTGAGCCTAACCTTCCATCATAGGACACCGAGAGAGTGTATACCGAAGTTACCCGTAAGAAACCATTCCATCGCATAACACGTGTACTCGCTTGTATTGAACTTTCTCTTCCACAGAGGAAATCGTTAGAACGCATGGCTCTGGGAATGGAAAAGAATTCACTTGGGACATCAAGATGCGTTGCATGGGCCGCACCATGCAAGATGTTTGTTGCAATCATGCAGACTCTCGACACGTTCTTGAATACTAAACTGCATTCCGTTTAGTCCACCAATATTATCATTACCGAGCTGCAGCTCCCTTTGACCCCTGAGCAATACATTGCCGAGAAAAAAAGATTGGAAGTATGTGAGAATTGGTTTTTCCAGGCCTGTAAAAAACACTTCTATTAACGCTCAAGCTCAGGAAGAGAAATTTCCTTTGGTCAAGCCCCTTCCAGGTGTCGAGGTAAATCTTTTGGAAAGCTCAACGGCGAGCGGTCTTTTTGACGTTTTGTGCGGTTTAGAAACTCCTGCGTTATTTGAAAGATCACGGGATTCCCATGGTGGTACGTATCCCACTATCACGTCTAATCATCACCATGGCCACTGTGATGTAATGCTTTCAAAATCTTCAGGTTGCCACCTCTTCCCATAAGGAGAACTTTTTGTTGAAAACCTCCCGCAACCAAGAGTTGTTCCAGTTGTTCGATCATATCATTTGCGGAGATGATCCTCGCGTGAAGCATGGCAAGCCTGCACCAGACATTTTCATCGAAGCAGCCAAGCTGATCGGAAACCCCGCTCCTGAGAATTGCTTGGTCTTTGAAGACTCTGTTAACGGTGTCGAGGCTGGCTTGGCTGCCGGTATGCATGTAAGTTCAGCGCGATGATGTATCTTGCAGTTAGGCCACGAAGTAACCTCAGGGAATTCCAGGTATGCTGGGTGCCTGATCCTAACGTTCGCTCCCGCGTTGACGGAGATAGCGGAGCAGTCGCCGTCTATTCCTCCCTCGAAGAGTTCGACCCCGAAGTGTTTGAACTTCCCGTTTTCAAGCTGGAGAACGGTGAAATCCACGATGAGGGAGATGTCGAAAAGGTCCTTTCTTGAAGAAATTTATTTAATAAACTGCTCAGTTTCATTCCGGACGGATGAGGCTGAGATGTATAGAGAATGTTCAACAGTCGTTTGGTCTAAATTGAAGCGACTACTGCTCCTTGGTTGGCTCGACTTGGTGCACCAACCCGGTGCCTATTCCGACAGGTTGGTAAGTGTTGGTCAGAGTGGGTGTGCATGAGTTTGGAATGATCAACATACCATCAAGTCCGTTATACAAGAAGAAATTGTTCACTGGCAGCTCTTTGGCGGATAGTACCTTCAAGATTTCCTGCGCCAATATACCGCCGACAATGGCGCACACAGGAGTAAGATCAGCCCGCGCATTCAGTACCAAGGTCCTTTAGCAAATGGTTAGAGTTGTTATACGTGCGAATGTAGATGGCGCAAACGCACGTCAAAAATTCGTCACTTAGGACCGATGTATCCACCGAGATAGTCGGAAGGAAGCTGTTCCGCAGACTTAGGATTTCTTCGGTGTCTTCAGGAGTCGGGAGACGTTGATGCGCTTCTTGGAACTGCCATAAGACTAATGTGGGGGTTTAGGACTCGGGTACTTCACTCACTCATACGTAAAAGTAACATACGCTGGATCCCAAAGAATACGGGGGAGATTCTTTTTTTGATCTGACGCAAGGTCATATTGCTCCAGCTCTTGGACAGGGCAGCTTCCAAGCTTACAAATTCCTCGCTCTTCTTGACTCGCTTAATCTCCGGCTCCTCGTTCTTGGACACCGTAGTTTCCTTGCGATCTCTGGGAAGAGGAATTCGGTATGAATAACGATAGAATCAAGGCACCTCAACTAAAAACAGCGTACTCAATGTAATCATGCTCGACAAGATCACAGAAGATGTATCCAAAGAACCCGTATGTATCGGCACTGTAGAATTTGGTTCCTGCTTGATGGCAGAGGCGGTTGATACGTTTCTGAATAACGCAAATGCCAAGGTTAGAACATCGAGCGGAAAGGGTCGGCTAAATATCAAATCAACCATAGTGGCCAGATCGCACTCCGTAAGAACGACTATCTCAAATCCGGTAAAGAAATCATCGGCCTGCGTTTGAATATTCTCGGCAAGGACATTTATCTTTACGCGTGGGTTAAGATTCCGCAGGCCTTCCACGGCTGACTCCGCTCTCTACCTCAGAATTCTAGTGAGTCTGCTATCACCAGTCGGGATATAGTGAAGCCACGAACTATTTACATTTTTACCAACACTTTCCTCAGAGATGTAGAATTGCGCACCCAAATCTTCTCGTGTTACGCTTTTATCATCAACTATGGTGATCGAGCCGATTCCCGCAAGCACAAGGTTTTTGCACACTTCGTTGGATAACGCAGAGAGGCCGACAATCAAGATGGAGGCATTCCTCATTCTGGAAAACTTTGAGACGATAGGCTAATTTTTCATGGGCAACTAGTTGGTTTACCTCTGTTGTGCTTCTAAACCCCACAAACGAATCTGACGATCGTACAAGGCAACCTCATCCTCACTAATAACCTTTGAGGCTGTGGCTTCAGTGTTGACCTTTTCACTCATGGTTGTAGATAACTCGATATACAGTGAAATACAATTACACTTGATGTTTTGAATGGATTCAAATCACGTGCATTTATCCTCGTACTGGGAGCAAATTTATCAAACTCCAATTATTCATTGACGTAGTAGAGATAAATGGCAGTACAGTATGGCTATGCACTATCAAGGCATTTTTCTGGTCCGGAAAAGATAGAGATAAGTAAGGCCACCACAAGAATTGCTCTTTATTGCTGTTGATGCTTCTTCCAGCACTCTCTGAATTTCTCCATTTCGTCTTTGCATTTTCTCCAGTCCTTGGTGTCGTAGAAGCAGAGTTGAAGGGCCTCATTCTCTTCATAGCAGCCAGTTCGCTTTATTCTCAGCTCATACTCGTCTTCCTCTTCCTCTTCCTCCTCCACTTGTTCTTCCACCTTGGTATTGTTATCAAGCTTAGCGTTGGCAGTCGGCTCCGAGCTCATGGTGTATTCCAACAATGTTTGTTCACTGTAAGGACGATAACATTGAAAGATTGATTGATTTATAAGATTCACCGGATTCCAGATGGTGCCACCCAAATCACATTTCGAGAAATGAACGGTTTTGGAAATTTACAAGCACATGTAGGATGATCGATATCACTTGGTCATTTCCATGTATCAGCTATTACGAAAGACTCCGTTCTCCAGCAAAGCAAGGTCAGCCCGACTTTTTAACGCAGGATACTCCTTAGTTCAAAGGGTCTCTAGTAGACACTCGAGTCAGGAGGCAACTCAGTCTAGTGATTTTTACAAATGGAAAGACGCCTCACTTTCTCAAGTAAACGTAGAGAACGATGTTGTTACTGCATCTGTTTGCCAATTGATGGCTCTCGTTCTAAACAGAAAATCGGCTGAATTACCTGAAGTCGGCTCTCCATTACCTCCAAACTGGCATTTGGCTTTTTTCCCACCTAGATATCGGGATGAAGAATTGTCTACTGATGGCTATGAAGCTTGCTACCGCCCGCCGAAGCCTTTTGAACGCCGAATGTGGGCTTCTGGCATCTTACAGTTTGACAATTCCAACCCCATAACAGTTGGGCAAAGGTCACCATGGTGACCAAATGCCAGGATATCAGCGTACTTACTGGGAGTCAGGGAGAGACTGTATTAGTTACCTTGGAAAAAAACATAACCAACGACTCTGGGTTCTCAGTCAGAGACACTAGGTGTTTAGCCTATATGAGGATTCCTGAGCACAGCACCAAGGAAATACGAGGAGTGAAAGGTTGGTAGTTGAAGCGTAGCCTGAGTAGATGTCTTTGAGTACTGATTTATTCTCGTACAGCTCGCAAAACTCCAGATTTTTCCATGACCATTCACCCAACCTCACTCATGTTGTTCAGATACTCAGCATTAACATATAATCCGCATCTTATTCATTACGATCATAGCTACACCACCCAAGTCGAGAAGTACCCAGGTACCTTTTGATACCAAAATTAGGCGCCCCTAGTATTGTTTGCTGATCTCGATTTATATGCAGCTTGCTTGGTACAAGGCCCACTTACAACCACGCTGCTGCTGGAGCTATTGGCTGCCAACCTTCCCTCTAACCAGCGTATCAAGTCATTCTCATATAGAGCCTTACTCCCGATGTATGTTCAAGAGCCATTCCAGATCTGTGGCAAGAAATCTATCTCCAGTGGATCGTACGAACTCTGGGCAATCAACCAGAACGGTCATATAACCATGAAAGGCACCACTGAAATCGAGACCATTGAATAGACCAGACCATCGGTGTTGCAGTACATCAATTAGGCATCAAGTGGTTTTTTATTCAATGTTGAAATTTTCGGACTCGTCAGTCTGCTACGAGAGTGGAGTGGTATCTACAATAAACTTGGATGCTCTATATCGCAATTTCTAATGGAGGTCACGCTCGACAGGGCTACATTCTAAGGATGATTTGTACGCCAATAAAGGACAAAGATTTCTACAAGGCTGGCTTGGGGGCAGTCATGGCTGGGCTGGTTTATCTACAGAAGCAGCGAGGTGGCTTAACGAGAGCTGACGATAGGAGTCTGGTAAGTCTTTGCAGGATGAAACAAAGACTCCACAATTGCGTTTCGTCTCTTGAGGACGATCTCAGGGACAGGTCGATCCAACTCCAGCTTTTGTACCGACGATTGGTAGGTGGGGGACAGAATGGATTCCTTGCGTTGTAGAGCCATTGATTTGATTTGGAGAAGACAGCTGAGGTTGGGAAATTGTCAGGATGTGTGACAAGTGCTGGAACTTTATACCCATTGCTGGCGGATAAATCGGTCACAAACCAATCCAATGATGTGGCTTGCTGAGAGTTTGCAACCTAAAACATAACATATCGCAGGCCATTGCGACACAATTTGTGATGGGAAAATCCATGGCAGGTTCGGCTGGAAATGGTCCATCCACACCGGAGGATTCGCTTGGTTTCAGTGAGCATCTTGGAATATGATTGATCTTGATATTAACATATCTTGGCCCTTCATCGAATTTTCCTCGACCTCACCGTGGCGCTTGGTTGGATAAGAATCGCACCAATGGTGGCCAGGACCGGTGATTCAGAAAGCCACGTCGTCTCGGTGTGGCAGCATGCTCATTGTTGATTTTTCCCTTTCGTGGGGATCACTCAAGCCTCATCCGATCATATTTGTAGGAATTCCCTGATATCAATCAAGCAGAATCCGGATGCTGCGATCGATCCCTCCTATGATTTCCGTGAAACATTCATAGAATACCGATTGCTAAATGGGCTTCTTTTCATTTGTCACCATCGTCCCCAACGACTGTGGCATGTTCGATTCCCCAATTCGATTCAGCAGAGGAGGTCAGAGATCACTAGTCACTCTGTTGCAGCCTCCATGGATGAAAAGAGCATATCTACTCAACCCCTCGCTTGATTAGATGAGCTTATTACCTTAATTTTCCGCCATGGAGCTCGGCTAAATGAACGATGGATTTGTGTTTATGATTCCCTTTATGTCTCGTTCCGCACCGTGTCGGTGAGATGTAGATAGTGATATGACTTGCTATCTCTGGCCACTCAACAGAATCCGCCCACATGCCTCCCAAGATTCCCTCTGCCGCATCCAGAACCCTGCTCGAATTCTCGTCTATCGATGGAATACGAATCACCGATGCTTTGGAATGGCTTTTTTTCTCTTGATGAATCCAAGCCATTGCTGACGAGCAGGCACGACCACTGATTGGATGTTGCGTTGTACGAGCACTCGACTCTAAACTCGCGCTAACCGGAATCCCAATGGTTGGTCCATGCATTCTGTGGAAGGAATGGGCTACCAATACGGGTGACACCAGTGTTTCTCATGCTCTTCCCTCTGATAGAAGGGGATTTCAACGAAGGACAGCCAATACTCTCATACACTCGCCATCTTGCCTGATGTGGTGTAGAAATTTCCGCATCCATCGGTTCATCCAGTAGCTGGCCTACGTTCGATCTAGGCACACCAAGTTCAACTCTGTTGAGAAGGTGCGAGTATCGGCACGTGACTTCACCTGATGGTCCACGTTTTGACCATCAGATGCGAACCCGATAGGTTGGTTAAGGCTGCCGTATATGATCCCAAGGATTTGTCCCAATTTACATCCCACGATACCAGTTCTATGATGTTGATCGTTCTCTCCACCACTGACAAAAAAGTGCGCGGATCGTCATTCCGTGCATAAGCATGGTATATGCGCCAGGTTGATTGGTGATTTGTTTGGCTAGGTTTCTCTTTGATGGGTGACCAAAGTTGCAACTCCTTCGTTGGAGACACAGTGTTAAGTTTGCAGGTAAAGAAGCCAATGGTGTCGAGGTTGGTTGTGCTACTGGAGTTGGCCTTTGTAACCCTGGGCGGGGTATATATTGGTGTTTGACTATGCCTGTTGCCCACCCCTAGATGATTTTCTCTTCACCATACCCGCGTGTGGATATCCCGAACCTTGATCTTTACACATTCGCCACTTCTGGCCGCTATGATGAGACCGCTCCCATATTCTTGGACCATCTCACACAAGAGACTAGATGCTTGGCCCAAGTGAAGGATGGCTCAAAGCGAATCGCCAAGGGTCTGAGGGAAGGTCATGGCTTTGGAAAGGGGTGTCTCCTGGCTCTGGTGTCCGACAACCACCTGGATTACAGTTCAGTGGTATTTGGTACTATTGCAACCGGTATGTTTGGAAGAACTTCTGCCGTTGTCTCTTCTGCATTCTAACGGCCTTCTCTAGGTGGGACATGTATGCCAGTTAACGCGGAATACAAAGCACAGGAGATGGCTTCCCAACTCTCTGATTCCATGCCTGGGATCATCATTTCCAGCGTGGCAGTATTCGAAACGGTCAAGGAGGCGGCCAGGCTGGCCAATCTCCAGGACACACGGATTTTCGTGTTGGACAGCGAGGATTCCCCGGACTACGTCTGGACTGCGCTGGCGTACAGCTCCGGGGTGCTTGATTGGACCTTGGACCCCGAGGAGTACGCGGATAGTCCCGCCCTGTTGATGTACTCATCCGGGACCACTGCTACACCCAAGGGCATCCTGTTGACCCACCGAAATATCGTCGCTCACTTGACACAATTCGGTGCGATGGCCAGAAAATACAGCGACACTCTCAGGGGGACGGCCTTGAACACCTCTCCCATGTGCTACATCTCAGGGTTTTCCATGGTGCTTTCCACTCTCCTGGGAGGTAGCCTCTTCATTCTTTTGCCGCAAAGGTACTCCTTCGAACTTTTCCTGGAGGCGGTGGAGAAATACCGGATTGCGAACATCACCGTCGCCCCGTACGTCATCAGTCTACTCTCGAAAAGCCCATTGGTGGCCAAGTATGACCTCAGCTGCATGAAGCGGGGCTTCTACTTCGGTAGTCCATTGTCACGTAAGGTGTGTGACTTGGTGCAAGAGAAGTACAACATGGTCATCGGGTCCCTGTACGGCATGACCGAATGCTGCGGGGGGATAGTTTTCACCACTCCCTCGGCGGCTGCCGAGGAATCCACCGGATACCTGATGCCTAACTACGAGATCAAAATCGTGGACGAGGATGGCCAAGCCTTGGGCTCTGGTCAGAGGGGTGAGATCTGCGCGCGGGGGCCAAGCATGATGAAAGGCTACTTCAAAAGCCCCGTCGGGGCTCAGGACGCCTTTGACTCCTCTGGGTTCTTTCATTCGGGAGATATTGGCTACGTAGACGAGAGCAACTCGTTGCACATCGTCGACCGCATCAAGGAGGTGATCAAGTACAAAAACAACGTGGTGATTCCGGCCGAGCTTGAGGGGCATCTTCTCCTTCATCCAGCGGTATCCGAGGCGGCGGTGATCGGTTTCTCCTCTGAGAGGGAGCAGACCGATTTGCCTTGTGGGTGCGTGGTGTTGAGCGATCCTCACCTTGCTTCGGAGGGGCTTGCGGAGCAGATCGTGGACCAGGTGGCGGACAGAGTGACTGACTTCAAGAGGCTTCGGGCGGGGGTGATTTTTGTGGATCATATCCCTCGGAACACCCATGGTAAAATCCTTAGACGCATCCTCAGGTCCCAGATTCAACAGAGCCATCCTCAAGCTGCGTATTTGTAATCCTGATAATTCGTCGTACGCCCAGGACAACTTGACCTGGTCCGACAACATGTATTAGCCAAATCACACGTGAAATATATCCACATCCCTTGTGCAGTCATACTCGGTCAACCATGAAAGATCCGAGTAGATGAATCGAGCCCAATTAGGCATCTATCCTGATTTCCCTTCCAACCACTTGGATAGTCACGGTCTTCAATGCCAGTCAGGTCCACCTTTTGCAGAATTTCGGTGCACTTTCAACGAAATCACTTTCTCTATGTTCCATAAGCTCGTCAATGTACCTGCATGATGTGTAGGGTGATTGACACTCAGTGCCGTTCGATCGCTACTATTCGCCAGATGGCTTCAGAATACCATCCAAATTTGGGTGAATTGCTGAAAGTGGGTCATCTTCTATCTTTCAAGTGATTGGGTAACCGTGGGTCAATGCGAAGTGCATCTGTAAATGTTTGGGTGCGGGGATTGGAAGAATGATTGCCAAAAGGAATGTATAATCCCAACGCTGAATTCCAAGTCTGGGAGAGTTTTCCAGGTTGTATAGGCACAGAGGGCACGGTAGCTGGTACTGTTTGCTTAGAGATCAGATGACCCCTGGTTCAATTCTAAGTTGGCTCAATGTTTGCTACTACAATGCTCCTATGAAAATTTGTAACCAGTAATCCAAAGATTGTGAAGAGAAGTTCAATGCAATCAGTTGCCTGACTTCAGGACTGTGAATTCCAAGTTTAAAATCTTGATCTGAAGGAGTATTTTTGGAAGTTAGGTAGTGGTTTGATGAAAACTAGGAGGAACTATATTTTTCCCTTGTTGATTTATTGCATAAAAGGTAGCGTGAACTCGCCCAGTAGCCCATCGGAAATTTCAAAGCTGGATTTCTGGACCGCATTCATTCCTTTTCAATACGGTCTTACGATGGTCTTCCACCCCAAATACACTCATAACTTTTGTATTGCTCATAGCTTGGCTTCATACTTGGCATGTGGTGTTATGCTTGAATACAGTCCATAATCCTCATCTTTGAGGAATTTACAATTTCTGCAGAATTTCATATGGTATTCTGATGGTGTCTATCCGAGAGTTCTGCTTGGGGTAGAAATAATACACAACATATTTTGTGGTAGGTTGTGAAAAGAAACATACAGAGTGATGGGTGTATTCGATATTTTCAAGGCTTGCATCAATTCAATGTTCAGATCCTCAAACCAGGGAGATTTAACAAATCATAAAACAAATTACCAGCCGAGATAAATTTTCAAGCAGGCCACAAAGTATGCGATCATTGAACACACTTGCTTGGCGCTTAGTTGTTTATTTGTAAAATAGCTCAACATGCCTTTCCACAGTGTATTCTGATCCTAATTTCTATAAAAAAACTGTAGGTTGTCTCATTGACTCAAATGCTTTACTATATACAGTCTCTATAAAGGTAACACATATGTGCAGAAAACTCTATGCCTCTGCTTTATAAAATGCGAAATATGGACAATAAAGCCTCCAGCCCCAATCGGCGGTTCTTGCTACCTGCAGAGGAGGGAAGTCTGGCAGCTTGATTGCATTGCCCACCATTTCCCATTTCAACACACCGGTGTTCTCGGATGAAAATGAGAAGTCGGATTCGAATCGTGTGGGAATTGGGTCACATTTCTGATTGATCCCGATGTGAAGAATCCAATCACCACACATTTCATCCACAGTTATACAAGTCCTCTGACTATCCTTGTGTGAGAGTTGAAGCCAGAGCTTCCAGCTCACGTGGTCATTGAGTGGCAGTTTGGCGGCAGACAAAGCGTTTTTGGTGACGAGAGCAGAGGCGACTTGGTCGACCGATAGATTGGCAAGGCCTGACCACCCTTTCTTCCCTTCCCAGGATTCCTTGCAAAGGCTACGCCATAGGGATTCGTTGTTGCTGATTGTCCTCCATTTCCGCGAGACCACAGAGCACCTGCATAGATCGTGGTCTAGCAAATAGCTGAAGATTGCCATATGGTCAGTTCGGGGGAGAGTGCGTCGAAATGATCAGTTGTATTCGTATCCATGTTTGTCCTAAAGGGATGAGGGGGGGGGAGTGCCCTTTTATAAGTCGAGTGTTCGGGAAGTAATCTTCGCTTGGCTAACATTACAAATAGTATGGGAGAAGGTCAATGGATATAAATGGTATCATTCAGATCACTCACGTTGAATGGGGACAAAGAAATTTCGAAAAAACAAGGCAAATTGGTTGGTCGGATACAAAAACCACTCTCGGCTATTGCATAATGGGTATTGATGGTACTCGTTGGCAGGCCTGGTATAACACGTCAAGTAGCGGAGCGGGTTAATGGTAAAAACGTGGCCACTAATGCCGACGAACAGTACAGATTGGCTCTTTGATCAAAATAGTAGCAGATAGCATCAGGGGATTGGATCGGTATTGCACATTCTCAAACATGACTGTACATCATTGAGGCGTTGGAAGTGGTAGAATATGCTGGCAACCAGTGGACTGAACTAATTTTGCACGATATTAACGTGGCGGAATCCGCTTTGGAACGAAAAACCACAATAAAGCCTTAATTAATGATTGCCAGGATTACGCATTATACACTAGAAAATTTAGCCGAGGCCTCTGTATAATAACGCTCACTCAAGTTGGTTGTATATTGGCTGAGTGCTGAGTTTGTTTGGCTTCCTTGCGTTATGTCTGTGCTGCGGACTTATAAGTAGAAATGTTATATTTTGGTACTGTATTGCTGAGTGCTAATATTCCTATCATTGTCCTATTTGAACCTGACTGTTATTATCACCAGTCACAGGCGTTTAAAAAATCACCAAGTTTTTGAGTAATCATTACCAATGCGTCAGCACTGTCACTTTCGTATACATACTATACTCGTCTTTTCTCGGGTTGGATGCTACTTTTTACTTGTATTGTACGTGGATTTTTACATTATGAATATTCTGTTTCTAACCATGATAATACTCCACTGCATATCCTGATCTGATAAATCAATCAATAAATAAATGCATGTATGTATACTAACGTATGCAATCACTAATCAGGCTTAGTGAGGTAAGAGACTATGTTGTGCTGATGAGAGGGTTAATGCCTCTTCATAGATCTGCTTCTGCTCGGTAAGGTGCTTCACGTAAATGCCGTTGGCTGGGGCAGCACAAGTGGATCTCCCAACGTATTTGAGCTTGTGTTGGCTGGGTAGTAGCTGATTGAGCCTCGATTCCATGAAGTACCACGCTCCGCCGTTTTGTGTCTCCTCTTGGCACCACACAAATTCAGATGCTGATGGATACTTGGATATCTCCGCTTCCAAGTCTTCCTTGGGGAACGGGGAGTATTCCTCCACCCTGATTAGCGCCACTTGATCCACCATTTCTTTCTTGGCCCGTTCCTCTAGCAGCTCATAGTACAGCTTACCAGAGACGAAGATCACTCGTCGAACTGATAGCCTGTTGGCTTCCATATCAGAAATCACCGGCTGGAATGAGGTTCCCGGTGCGAAGTCATCCAGATCCGAGACTGCCTTGAGAATGCGCGTGAGCCTTTTAGGGCCAACAACAATCAGCGGCTTGCGATAGTTTCGCTTCATCTGGCGGCGTAGCACATGGAAGTATTGGGCAGGAGTCGAGCAATTCACCACATGCCAGTTGACATTATTGCTGACATTTGGATCGGTCACATTGAACCGATCGCTGGACAGCTGGAGAAAGCGCTCGATACGGCATGAGGTGTGCTCAGGGCCTGCACCTTCGTACCCATGAGGAAGCACCAGTACTAGGCCCGACTGGCGCAGCCATTTCTCTTCCCCTCCAGAGATGAAGCTGTCAATCACCTCCTGTGCTGAGTTGAAGAAGTCGCCGAGCTGAGCTTCCCACATGTTCAGCCGGTTTGGAGTCTCCAAGGACATGCCATACTCGTAGCTCATCACTGCTAGCTCACCAAGCGGGCTATCCACCAGTTCAAGCTTCCCTTGGGTCGAGGATAGGTTGTTCAGGGGGGTGTACTTGGTGTTGGTTTGCTGGCAGTTTATCATGGCGTGTCTGGGTATGAATACGCCGCGGGCCACATCCTGGCCACAAATGCGAGCATGGTGACCCTCAAGTAGGAGAGATCCGATCGCCATGGCCTCCGCTGAGGCATACCCGATCTTCTTTCCTTCTTTCATCTGCTCCATTCTTGTGTCGATGTTCAGCTTTTGCATTTTCTCGTTCAGCACGATGTCCTTTGCAACGGTGACTGCCCGGATCCCGATGCTACGCAGAATGCTTGGGTCCACTCCGGTGTCCATTTTGCAAGTGCTCTCCAGTGGGATGACCATCGATCGCCATTTTCCTAGCAAATGAGATGGCTGCACCTGGTATTTTGGTGCATTTCGGTAGCAGCTCGCGATATGAACATCGTGGCTTGCCTTGATGTTGTTCTTGACATCGACTGAATCAATGGCCTTCTCGCTGACCAAGTGCTGCGTGTACAAGTCGATGACACTGTCATGAGCCTTGATCTCCTTGTACATCAGCGGCTGTGCGCAGAAGGGGTCCTCTGCCTCGTGGTGGCCGTGGCGACGATACGTGATCATGTCGATGATGATGTCCTTCCCAAAGGTTTTGCGGTAGTTGACGGCGATTCGGGCGGCAATGGCGGCCATTTCTGGATGATCACCATTCACATGAATGGCCGGTATTTCCACCATCTTGCCAATGTCAGAGGAATAGGTGGTAGAGCGCCCGTTGGCCGAGTCGGTGGTGACACTGACTTGGTTGTTGAGCACAATGTGGACGGTGCCTCCGGTGGTGAAGTGAGGGAGATTGGTCAAGCCAAATGTCTCGGTGACTACCCCTTGGCCAGTGAAGCCCCCATCGCCGTGCATTTGAACACTCATCACCATGTCCTCTACCTTGTAGTCATCCGTCTCCAGTGACAAATAATCCTCCTGCTTGGCTCTGACTTTGCCAAGGGCAACTGGATTCACGAGTTCCAGATGACAGGGATTGGGGACTACGGATACATGCAGTGGGTGCTTGCCGCCAAGGTTTAGGTCTACGGAGGCCTGTGCGTTATACACCAGGTCGCCAATGATGTGGGAAGGGATTTCGTCGGGAAACTCGGAGAGCCCTTGGAACTTACGGAACAGCGAGTCCTTGGGAACCCCCAGTAGTTCCATCATGATCTGCATACGACAACGGTGAGTCAGGCACATCACCACCTCCAGCACTCCTGCCTTACTGGAGTGCTCCAGGACCTGTTGGAGCGCAACAAGCGCACTCTCAGAGCCTTCCAGGCTGAACTGTTTCTGATGGCCACACTCACGCATCATGTAATGATCGAAGGTCTCCGACCTGGCCATCAACTCAAGAAACTTGTACTTTTCCTCCTTGGAGAAGTTGGTGTCGATACATGTCTCGGCTTGGCTAGCAAACCACCTGCGCAAAGAGTCATCCTGCACGTCAGCATTAGTGGGTGTCAAGCTGAATCATCACATAGCAAGAGGACTTACGGTGATGTGCATAAACTCAAATGCCATGTGGCCACAGTAAACATTCTCGAGATGCTTGATGATCTGAGCAAGCGTTGCTTTTGACAGACCCTTCATACTCACAATTCCTAATGCACTGGTGAGTATTGCAGTCAGTGATCAGTAGTGGCTGATCTTACCTTCAAGTTGGTATTCGGCTTGAGGGTCATCTAGTCCATAGGTTGATGGGTCCAAGGACGCGTCGTGGCTGCAAGTTCATGATGTTAGCTACTGGGGTTCATCACACATGGATGGTGAGCATACCTCTGATGCCACATATTCAGTGGATCGATGCTGGCGCATTTGTGGCCAAATGAGCGATATGCGTCCACTAGACGAACGAGGTTGCTATTCTGAATTCGGTTGGCTATTTCTGATTTACTGACTGGTGTGATGTGGTCAGTACTGATGGATCAGTCGAGAGTAAATGAATACTTCTTACATTCTTTCACGGTAGCTCTCCTAGCGCTTCTAGCACCATAAAAGGAGGAGCCATTCGAGTTGGAGATGGTCATGATGAATGCGATGCAGTGCAAGATTGATGCTCGTACCTGGGTGACAAGCTGGGCTTTTATTCAGGTTGCTCGACCTCTGCACTTTGCATGAATTTATTCCTTGGCGTTAAACATTGTCTCAGATTAGGAGATCAATATGCTGGAAAGGCGGACTGTGTGGTATCATCGGCAATGCAAGACGTGGTGATGAAATGCAGAAGAAATCGAAGACTTGGCATTTACATAGGTTGGTAGAGTTTCAGCCACTTGAATTATGCCAGTGAGCCAAGCGGAGTGTTAATTCTAAGTTGTGTTCTGCTGAGAGCTTGAATATATATATATTCAGGTTACTATCTGATGAACCCTACAAATCAAAATATCGATCTTTAGTGCGAGATCAGCTCAAACATCAGTGCGTAGTATTCCTACAATTGATGATATTATTGGATCTTCTACTAGGGCCTACGAATGGATAAGGAACGTTTGATATTAGACTAAGAAATGAAAGATTTATTATATGGAAAAGCGATCTTCAAATTTTTTATGTTTATTTTCAATGTCGCCATCATCGAAATATACATTACCATGGTGATGCTTTTCTTCTCACACCAGATTGGCACAGATTGCCTTGGCCATACCAGAAGTAGTTTTTCCAACATTTTACCTACATCGAATCACCAATTCCAAACGGGTTCAATTGAATAGAATACTCGTCCCTCACTCGGGGGGGGGGACAGTATATGACCACGTATACATAAATCAACATCTTATTCACCAAATATCGTACCCAGATTTCTTTGGCATCCCCAATAAAATATACTCTGCAAGTTCAGTCAGGTGCTGCTTTATCCATATTAAGTCACTAATGAGGATTTTTTTATGTATTTCTTAAAATGCTTCCGTCTCAAGCCCTCAAATGCGACCCAACTTTGAAATGAAAACAATGGTTTCCTATCCATGGGGATACATACAAGCATTTATCACTATTTCACCAGACATAAATGTATATTAGGCATGGATGACTCGACTGTATAATTTGAAGCCATTGTCGAAATGGGTATCATTGAGGTGACATGGGTCACCAAAGCAGTGAAGTTTATTTCCGTGTACGGCTGCTGGTTTTGGCAGGTACTGAAATGTTTGATTCGCACTTGATAGTATTCAACAGTAAAAGGTGGTTCGCACCGGTCACCAGGCGAAGAAAAGAAGGCTACTTGAGGTTACCAATCATGAACTGAATCCACTTTTTTCAAGAAACATGCAAAACTATCAAATGAGCGACATCAACTGTACCAGTATGATCGAATCAATCCCATGGTGCAGTTTGGTCTGAAAGTACTCTCTCTTGTCTATAAAAGTATTATGTCTCCAAATTTGGCCGATTTGTTTGAAACTCTCTGTTTCATTTCGACAACTGTTCAGCACTCCTGCGCTTGGGAACAAATGGCGAGGCGATCTACCGTCCTGGAAACTCACCAAAAATCTGTTCTTGGTAACTATAAATATGGTCCCATCAAATATGCCCAACTCAATTTACTGCTTGGCTTTGTTTGATGTCAACCATTATGCTCCCACATATATTTCCAAACATTTGTGAATCCATTTCACCTATTGTAAATCACTTTAATGCTTCCCTTTGCCTTGTACTGATTTATCATTCCGTATGGCCAGGATTACTATTTGACAATAAGCGCTGGATCGTTTCTGCATTCAAGTGGTTTGGGTAGAGAAGGTACATCAGTGGATCTATTTACTTTCTGTTTTTACGCCAACGTAAATAGTATTTTCAGTCTAATTGTTTTATTATGTACAATTCTCTTTGTATATAGAATACATATGTAGAATACAAAACTCTATACCTCTGCTTCGTAAAATGCGAAATATGGACAATAAAGCCTCCAGCCCCAATCGGCGGTTCTTGCTACCTGCAGAGGAGGGAAGTCTGGCAGCTTGATTGCATTGCCCACTATTTCCCATTTCAACACACCGGTGTTCTCGGATGAAAATGAGAAGTCGGATTCGAATCGTGTGGGAATTGGGTCACATTTCTGATTGATCCCAATGTGAAGAATCCAATCACCACACATTTCATCCACAGTTATACAAGTCCTCTGACTATCCTTGTGTGAGAGTTGAAGCCAGAGCTTCCAGCTCACGTGGTCATTGAGTGGCAGTTTGGCGGCAGACAAAGCGTTTTTGGTGACGAGAGCAGAGGCGACTTGGTCGACCGATAGATTGGCAAGGCCTGACCACCCTTTCTTCCCTTCCCAGGATTCCTTGCAAAGGCTACGCCATAGGGATTCGTTGTTGCTGATTGCCCTCCATTTCCGCGAGACCACAGAGCACCTGCACAGATCGTGGTCTAGCAAATAGCTGAAGATTGCCATGGTCAGTTCGGGGGAGAGTGCGTCGAAATGATCAGTTGTATTCGTATCCATGTTTGTCCTAAAGGGATGAGGGGGGGGGGAGTGCCCTTTTATAAGTCGAGTGTTCGGGAAGTAATCTTCGCTTGGCTAACATTACAAATAGTATGGGAGAAGGTCAATGGATATAAATGGTATCATTCAGATCACTCACGTTGAATGGGGACAAAGAAATTTCGAAAAAACAAGGCAAATTGGTTGGTCGGATACAAAAACCACTCTTGGCTATTGCATAATAGTTATAGGCCCATTCTGGATGATTTGTGTTGGTAAGCCAAGCCCTGAGTCCTGCGTTAATACCATGGCAAGTAAAAACAAGTATAATGCGGTAATAGCATAGTTAGTAACCGAAAACGCCAATGATAACAACATGGTTAGTAACAAAAAGAATCAATGGCCAGTAATGCTGACGGATAGTACAATCTAAATTTCTATTATGTACTTTCATGCGTTCGAAGAAAATAGTGGCAAATAGCATGAGGCGATTAGATCAATGCGCACAGCCTCAATCATCGAAAAAATGCTTCGAATTCCTGCTGTAGATACTTATGATTATGGAAGCCATTGTTGATTGGCGGTGTTACACTATCACCTTGTATATTGCCCAAACTATGCATAATCTTGATTATGCAAGTTAGACTTTAGGACAAAAGAGCTCTCTCTCCAGAGATCGCAGTGCGAACAATAAGCTTACGTTCAAGAGTTTGTGTTTGGGCTTCTCGAAATATTTCCAAATAAATCTGACCACAATTCAAATAATTATCATTTCCAACCCTTTGGAAATACGTGTCGTTGACCTTCGGTCAGTATAAGCGAAGACGACAACAGATATGGCGAGGTGGCCTGCCTTTGCGGCCAGTGATGCCCAGACCTCGGCCAAGAACATTAACACCGCCGATCATACCAGATAGGGCGTGAACAAGGCGCACCCAATTGATCCGGTTCCAGCACCACGTCTGACGGATCCTCGCCAGCGACCCAGCGAGCCACCAGCTACCTACTATTGACGATGTAGGCTAGCCAAATGGCAGAAGTTTAGTAACATACACAAGCAATAACTTTCTGGGTGATAACTACAAATACGTCAGCACTGTCACTTTCGTATACATACTACACTCGTCTTTTCTCGGATTGAGATGCTTCTTTTTACTTGTATTGTACGTGGATTTTTACATTATGAATATTCTGTTTCTAACCATGATAATACTCCACTGCATATCCTGATCTGATAAATCAATCAATAAATAAATGCATGTATGTATACTAACGTATGCAATCACTAATCAGGCTTAGTGAGGTAAGAGACTATGTTGTGCCGATGAGAGGGTTAATGCCTCTTCATAGATCTGCTTCTGCTCGGCAAGGTGCTTCACGTAAATACCGTTGGCTGGGGCAGCACAAGTGGCTCTCCCAACGTATTTGAGCTTGTGTTGGCTGGGTAGTAGCTGATTGAGCCTCGATTCCATGAAGTACCACGCTCCGCCGTTTTGTGTCTCCTCTTGGCACCACACAAATTCGGATGCTGATGGATACTTGGATATCTCCGCTTCCAAGTCTTCCTTGGGGAACGGGGAGTATTCCTCCACCCTGATTAGCGCCACTTGATCCACCATTTCTTTCTTGGCCCGTTCCTCCAGCAGCTCATAGTACAGCTTACCAGAGACGAAGATCACTCGTCGAACTGATAGCTTGTTGGCTTCCATATCAGAAATCACTGGCTGGAATGAGGTTCCCGGTGCGAAGTCATCCAGATCCGAGACTGCCTTGGGAATGCGCGTGAGCCTTTTGGGGCCAACAACAATCAGCGGCTTGCGATAGTTTCGCTTCATCTGGCGGCGTAGCACATGGAAGTATTGGGCAGGAGTCGAGCAATTCACCACATGCCAGTTGACATTATTGCTGACATTTGGATCGGTGACATTGAACCGATCGCTGGACAGCTGGAGAAAGCGCTCGATACGGCATGAGGTGTGCTCAGGGCCTGCACCTTCGTACCCATGAGGAAGCACCAGTACTAGGCCCGACTGACGCAGCCATTTCTCTTCCCCTCCAGAGATGAAGCTGTCGATCACCTCCTGTGCTGAGTTGAAGAAGTCGCCGAGCTGAGCTTCCCACATGTTCAGCCGGTTTGGAGTCTCCAAGGACATGCCGTACTCGTAGCTCATCACTGCTAGCTCACCAAGCGGGCTATCCACCAGTTCAAGCTTCCCTTGGGTCGAGGATAGGTTGTTCAGGGGGGTGTACTTGGTGTTGGTTTGCTGGCAGTTTATCATGGCGTGTCTGGGTATGAATACGCCGCGGGCCACATCCTGGCCACAAATGCGAGCATGGTGACCCTCAAGTAGGAGAGATCCGATCGCCATGGCCTCCGCTGAGGCATACCCGATCTTCTTTCCTTCTTTCATCTGCTCCATTCTTGTGTCGATGTTCAGCTTTTGCATTTTCTCGTTCAGCACGATGTCCTTTGCAACGGTGACTGCCCGGATCCCGATGCTACGCAGAATGCTTGGGTCCACTCCGGTGTCCATTTTGCAAGTGCTCTCCAGTGGGATGACCATCGATCGCCATTTTCCTAGCAAATGAGATGGCTGCACCTGGTATTTTGGTGCATTTCGGTAGCAGCTCGCGATGTGAGCATCGTGGCTTGCCTTGATGTTGTTCTTGACATCGACTGAATCAATGGCCTTCTCGCTGACCAAGTGCTGCGTGTACAAGTCGATGACACTGTCATGAGCCTGGATCTCCTTGTACATCAGCGGCTGTGCGCAGAAGGGGTCCTCTGCCTCGTGGTGGCCGTGGCGACGATACGTGATCATGTCGATGATGATGTCCTTCCCAAAGGTTTTGCGGTAGTTGACGGCGATTCTGGCGGCAATGGCGGCCATTTCTGGATGATCACCATTCACATGAATGGCCGGTATTTCCACCATCTTGCCAATGTCAGAGGAATAGGTGGTAGAGCGCCCGTTGGCCGAGTCGGTGGTGACACTGACTTGGTTGTTGAGCACAATGTGGACGGTGCCTCCGGTGGTGAAGTGAGGGAGATTGGTCAAGCCAAATGTCTCGGTGACTACCCCTTGGCCAGTGAAGCCCCCATCACCGTGCATTTGAACACTCATCACCATGTCCTCTACCTTGTAGTCATCCGTCTCCAGTGACAAATAATCCTCCTGCTTGGCTCTGACTTTGCCAAGGGCAACTGGATTCACGAGTTCCAGATGACAGGGATTGGGGACTACGGATACATGCAGTGGGTGCTTGCCGCCAAGGTTTAGGTCTACGGACGCCTGTGCGTTATACACCAGGTCGCCAATGATGTGGGAAGGAATTTCGTCGGGAAACTCGGAGAGCCCTTGGAACTTACGGAACAGCGAGTCCTTGGGAACTCCCAGTAATTCCATCATGATCTGCATACGACAACGGTGAGTCAGGCACATCACCACCTCCAGCACTCCTGCCTTACTGGAGTGCTCCAGGACCTGTTGGAGCGCAACAAGCGCACTCTCAGAGCCTTCCAGGCTGAACTGTTTCTGATGGCCACACTCACGCATCATGTAATGATCGAAGGTCTCCGACCTGGCCATCAACTCAAGAAACTTATACTTTTCCTCCTTGGAGAAGTTGGTGTCGATACATGTCTCCGCTTGGCTAGCAAACCACCTGCGCAAAGAGTCATCCTGCACATCAACATTAGTGGGTGTCAAGCTGAATCATCACATAGCAAGAGGGCTTACGGTGATGTGCATAAACTCAAATGCCATGTGGCCACAGTAAACATTCTCGAGATGCTCGATGATCTGAGCAAGCGTTGCTTTTGACAGACCCTTCATACTCACGATTCCTAATGCACTGGTGAGTATTGCAGTCAGTGATCAGTAGTGGCTGATCTTACCTTCAAGTTGGTATTCGGCTTGAGGGTCATCTAGTCCATAGGTTGATGGGTCCAAGGACGCGTCGCGGCTGCAAGTTCATGATGTTAGCTACTGGGGTTCATCACACATGGATGGTGAGCATACCTCTGATGCCACATATTCAGTGGATCGATGCTGGCGCATTTGTGGCCAAATGAGCGATATGCGTCCACTAGACGGACGAGGTTGCTATTCTGAATTCGGTTGGCTATTTCTGATTTGCTGACTGGTGTGATGTGGTCAGTACTGATGGATCAGTCGAGAGTAAATGAATACTTCTTACATTCTTTCACGGTAGCTCTCCTAGCGCTTCTAGCACCATAAAAGGAGGAGCCATTCGAGTTGGAGATGGTCATGATGAATGCGGTGCAGTGCAAGATTGATGCTCGTACCTGGGTGACAAGCTGGGCTTTTATTCAGGTTGCTCGACCTCTGCACTTTGCATGAATTTATTCCTTGGCGTTAAACATTGTCTCAGATTAGGAGATCAATATGCTGTAAAGGTGGACTGTGTGGCATCATCGGCAATGCAAGACGTGGTGATGAAATGCAGAATAATTCGTAGACTTGGCAGTCTTAAGGGCTCGTTGAGTCATGACTACTTGTCCAATGACAGTGAGATGAGCTGACTTCCAATGTCAAGTTCGAAATTAATAGGTAAAAGGTGGTGTCTGTGCTGGGATGGATAGACATATAGTAATATTGTTGCTCATTGATGAGTCCTGCCAATCACATTGCCAGTCTTTAGTGTGAAGTTTACTGAATATCCTGGATATTCCATTACCGTAATTGGTGATATATATGGATCTTGAGGTGGAAGTTGTGAATAGATTTGATTAACTTAGCGCACTTGATTTTTTTATTCATACTGTACAGTGCATTGTTGACTTATTTAATTTATGCACTTCGAGCACTTTTGTCAGCGTGTTGATAGGATTGGCATTTCTCACATGTGTGGACTTTGTCTTCAGGTCTAGTGTAACCTAAAAGGTTGATTATATGCACGGTAATATTTGGAGGGATCAGAGATAATGAAGCTTCTCAACTCCCTCAGTGTAGACTAGGTATTACTCTGAGTTAATCAATGAATACATAGTGGCAAGTATTTGACCATATATTAACCATACTCTTCAAGAATATATTTATCTAGTAGTGAAACTTGTTAGAGTTCTTGTAACATTAGCGGTGATTGAGAGAACACGTGGATCATGTAGTTTTGTTATAAGTCCTGTACTTACACCTAAACATTCACCAAGCTTGGTCATCAAACAGAGTAAAATCATGAAGTATTCTGTTATAACTTCTATTATAAAGAAATGCAGCTTAATTGCCTGATCTGACCCAAATACCATTGGGCAGTTTTGGATGATGAATTATGGATATTGCCATATCAAATATGGACCTGTTTGAGCATTCTGTCACTTCATGTAGCTGTGAGAAGTATTGTACAGTAGTCTTATGCTTTATCCCATGTATCTTACATAGGTGTATGAAGAACTTAGAGTAGTATTCTCCACCATTACTGGTACACATTTTCTCAACATTTTCACTAATCTCACTTTCCATCACAGCTTTCAGCTCCCTGTACTTACACAGTGCTACAACCTACTTACTATGAGTTAGGCTCACACATATCTAGTATAATCATCAAGAAATGTGATTAAATACCTTGTTCAACCTACAGATAAATTGTGCATAGGTTTGCACAAATATTGGTGAGCCTGACAAATTTTTTTAGTTTTGATTGACCTAGAGCTTGTGATTGATGGTCTGGCATGTTTCCCATAAATGAAGGATTCACAGAGCTCCAAGTCAGCTAGGGGACTCATTCTACTGTAGAAATCAAAGCTGGTAAAACACCTTCAGGTTTTTTCCATATATAGCATTTGCATATATTGGTAAGTTGGGTCTGCTAAAATATATGTAGACTGCAATAGGATCATTTGAGTACTACACAAGGCCTGTTAGAGGGCCACCAAAAACCATCAAGCTTATTTACCTATTTAGCAATAAAATCAGCATATCACCATCACAATACTATCACAAGATCATGAAGAGGGTCAATAATTTCAAGCTGCCAGCATAATAAAGGCTCATTGTGGAGTCTTGACAACTGATTTGAATTGTATCCACCTGCTGGACCATGTAAATATCATCAAAATGTTGGACCCCAGATTTCACAAAAAACTTAGTCTGCATTTCCTATCACTACAATACAAAAGTGGTTGTTTATTGGTTCCCTGCTAATTCTCTCGCTTTCAGATCCTGGACACTCAATTACTCCCTATCTATGTGTATATTGATTGACTATTAGCTCTCTTTGACACTCCTTACTTCCTGACTCAACTAATGCTCTTACTTTTTGTGCATAAATTGGTTTATTTCTGTTGAAGCTTCAGTAGTAGCACAATTGCCAGATGTTTTGACCTATACAAGTCTCAATGTCCCACACTAACACTAAGCCTGACCCCACACTCAACAAGCAACTCCATTAAGATCCACCATTAAATAAGTATTACCAATGTTTTGCCCTTTTTCCACTTCATTTGCCAGTCATTGCAATGAGTCCTTGCAATATTCAAGTGCATTTTTATGAGCGCCACTCTTGATGAAGTGCTATAACCTCTTGGTATGCCTATTAATGTTCCAAAACTTCATTGTAGGCATTGTGATAGTCTTATAAGTTATTGACATTGTTACTATTGTCAGTGGGATCAATTTTGAGCAGCAATATTCAAAAACCTGGTCAATTTTACTCCCTAAGTAAAAAAATTGAGAAAAGGCCAGCAAAATACCGTCATAGTATCAGCTCAGTTCCAAGGTTGTGAAAATTGACTACTCTCAATATCTCTGTTTAGAGCTGATGTTCAGGCAAGCAAACAAGTTCTCCAGGAGGAGACTAGGCAAACTAGCATCCATACCAAATTTGGCAATTAGCTGCCCATTACTTCCATCAAAAGTTGCTTTTGAAATTTTGGACCCATAACACCAGCTGAACACCAGCAAAATACCATCAGAATACCAGCAGAGTACCAGCTGAAAATCAGATGAATTTCAAGTTTGAGATTTTTCATAGGATACTATGTTAGAAAAGCTAGTACCCTAACTGATTTTCCCCAACTCAAACATAACTGATTCCAGTTGTGATTTACTTTATCCCACCTCTGAATATATTTTAGCTGTCACATCTGATCAATTTTCATGTGGTCATTATGTCCTCAACTGATCTGCTAAGCCTGGGTAGACTTTTCCCCCTTTATCTTTTCCTTTGTCACTACTGGGTCTTTCACCACTACTTTGTCTGAGTGCTCTTTGTATTGAGCTACATTTTCTCCTTTATACATGCTGTTCTGATGCATCTGTTATGAATAGACACAAGGCAGGAGAGTAGAGCTAGGCAAGGCAGGACCAGGAAAGGACTTAGGTGTGGATCAACAAGGCAAGGCAGATATTCAAGGCAAGGCTGTTTATTCAAGACCTGTGTTTATCAGACTGAGGAATACTTAAGGGGGGATAGGACTATATATACTTTTTGGCTATACTGATGCCAAGAGATATTAGCTAATACTAATGGGGTTGTGTGGTGAGGCACAGCAATGGTGCTGGGGATAATGACATAGATGACACAGCACTGCAACAGGATGGGGAAATGGATTGGGTCACCTGATCATGTGACTAAGTCATGTGACCTGGTATTTCCATTTATGCTACTGGGCTATGAAAAATACAATGGAAAGCTTCCATGGAATGTTCCATTGGGTAACAATGGTTTGGAATGGTCAGGAACTTTCTGGAAGGTGGTAGAAGGTTCCAGAAGGAATCTCTTAGAAATTGTGCTAGGAAGCTGAAACTTGGCATGGGTGTTCATGGTTGTCATGTGATCATGACACTATTCTCCTCTTCCAGGCAAAGCTCTGTTTCCCTTTGGGGCAGGTTTAGCAGGATATTGTTGGTGGAACTGGGTAACTAGTTCTTGACTATTAGTGAGATGTGTAGCTGGTTCCCATGTTTGGTCACTTGGGCCATAACCAATCCAGTCTATTAAGTAGTACAGCTTTGACCGGATATACTTGGAGTCTAGAATCTGTTTAACTTAAAATTCTTGATGTTGGTCAACCTGGATAGCTTGGGGCTTTGCTTCTTGCCGGTTTGGCAAGGTGTTCCTACAATACGGCTCCAGGAGGGACACATGGAGAGTATCATGGATTTTCATACTTGCTGGTAACTGTAGCTGATATACTATAGGGCTAAGCTTCTTCTTGATCTTGAAAGGACCAAGTTTCTTGAAATCCAATTTGTCACAAGGGCGGTTGGTGCTGATGTTTCTTCTGAGCAGCCATACAAAATCTCCTCATTAAGATCAGGGCTGGGATGCCATTTTAGATTGGCAAATTTCTTGTAGTTTTCCTGAGCTAAGGATAGTTTTTCCTTGAGGGTATTCTGGATGTCCTGGATTGCTTGGGCATGTTCAGCCGCATGTGGGCTCATTGGGTTTGTTGGAATCTGGATATCAAACTGAGGGTGGAATCCATAGTTTGCATAGAATGGTGTAAAACCGGTTGCACTATGGCTTGAGTTGTTGTAGGCAAACTCAGCAACAGGGAGTAGATCAACCCAATTGTCTTGCTGGTAATTGATATAGCACTGGAGGTATTGCTCTAGAATCTGGTTGATTCTTTCAGTCTGGCCATCAGACTGTGGGTGGAAGGCAGTAGAGAGCTTGACTTGAACACCAAGGTATTGCATGAAATGTTTCCAAAACTTGGACACAAACTGTGGGCCTCTATCTGACACAAAATCACTGGGGAAACCATGAAGGCGGAAAATATTCTCAGGACTAAAGCAGCAGTTTCTTTTGCATCAGTGTTCTTACAGCAAGGGATAAAGTGAGCCATCTTGGTCAGCTGGTCAGCCACTACAAGTATAGCGTTGAAGCCACATGACTCAGGGAGGTCAGTAATGAAGTCCATAGATATAGATCTCCATTGGTGTTCTGGGATAGGCAGGGGTTGAAGAAGTCCATAGGGCTGGTGTCTGGCTGGTTTTGCACGGTTGCAAATATCACAAGTCAGAATGTACTCTTTGATAAGAGTTATCATTCTAGGCCACCAGAAATCTCTTTTGATAGCATTCAAGGTTTTGGCAGTACCACAGTGGCCTGCAGCCATTGAATCATGCCAGGACTTAATGATGTCTAGCTGGGTGGCAAGGTCTGGGACATAAAGCTGCTGCTTGTGGTAGATGAGGTTGTTTACCAAATGCAGGTTCTGGATGCTTGGGAACTTGGGAGGGGGCCCAACTGGGGATTCCAGATATTTCTTGATGGTGCCAGAAGTCATATCAGAGGCTTGGGATTCTGATATTGATACTAGGAATGAAGGGATGACAAGACTTGAGGACTGGGTGGCAAGAATCTCAAAATGTTTCTTGCTCAGCAATGGGTGTTCCATTTGCCAACAGGCATCATCTCCCTCTTCCAGGGCATATTCCTTTTTTCTGGACAGGGCATCAGGCTTTCCTTGCTTTGCACCAGGTGTATAGGTGATAGTAAAGTCAAAGCTGGACAGGAAGAGTGACCATCTGGCTTGTCTCCGGTTTAGTACTTTGGAAGTTGCAAAGTACTCAAGGTTCTTATGGTCACAGAAGACTTTGATTTTGTGTTTTGCACCGTCCAGGTAGTGTCTCCATTGTTCAAAGGCTACAATGATGGCAAGCAACTCCTTATCATAGATATCATAGTTGATCTCTGCAGGGGAAAACTTCCGAGAGTAGAATGCAATGGGGTGCAACACATTGTCCTCATCATACTGGGAGAGTATGGCACCAAGGGCAAAATCAGAAGCATCAGTCTCCACTATGAATTGCTTCTCAAGGTCAGGGTGGGCAAGCAGGGGGGCCTTCAGGAAAGATTTCTTGAGTTGGTTGAATGAGCTGGATTGCTCCTCATTCCAGGCAAAAGGTGTGTTCTTCTGGGTAAGCATTGTCAGAGGGGTGACTATCTTGGAGTAGTTGGCTATGAACCTGCAATAGAAGTTGGAAAATCCCAGGAAGGATTGTACTTCCTTGACTGAGCTTGGAGTTTTCCAGGATTGGACTGAGTCAACTTTCTTTGGGTCCATTCTTGTTCCCTCAGGGCTGATGAGGTAACCAAGAAATTCCACTACTCTCTGGTGAAATTCACACTTCTCTAGCTTGGCATAGAGACCGGCAGAGTCTAGTTTTCTCAATACTTTCTTGACATGTTCATCATGTTCATCTTGGCTCTTGGAGTATATGAGAATATCATCAAGGTAGATTACCACAAGCTGGTCAAGGTATTCATGGAATATGTCATTCATGAGGTGTTGAAACACAGCAGGGGCATTGGTGAGGCCAAATGGCATTACTTTGTACTCAAAGTGACCATATCTTGTGCAAAAGGCGGTTTTCCATTCATCACCAGGCTTGATTCTGACAAGAATGTAAGCTCCTCTCAAGTCTATCTTGGTGAAGACTTGGGCAGCAGATAGCTGATCCAACAGTGTGTTAATCAGGGGGAGGGGGTAACGGTTCTTGACTGTGATCTTATTCAAAGCACGGTAGTCCACACACATTCTGAGTGTGCCATCCTTCTTCTTGACAAAGAGGACTGGGGCTCCAGCAGGTGATTTGGAGTGCTGAATAAAACCTTTCTGGAGGTTTTCTTCAATATAACCATGGAGTTCTTTCAACTCCGGCTGGGAGAGGTTATATATTGGGCCAAATGGAGGGACTTTTCCATCTTCAAGGTCAATAGGGCAGTCATAAGGCCAATGGTCAGGGAGGAGTTCTGCTTTCTTCTTGTCAAAGACATGGGCAAACTCTTGGTACTTGGCTGATATAGTTGCTGAGGGGGCTCCTTCAGCTGGCAAGGTATCTTGGGCTGTTGAACTGTTGGCAACCGTCTTTTCACGGCTATCAGGGTCTGGAGATTTCATGGAGTTGACTTGGTGGGATCTGGTGAATGACAGGATCTTGGATTTCCAATCAATACTTGGATTGTGGTAGCTCAACCATGAGCTTCCAAGCACAATAGGATAGTGTGGTGAGTTGATGATGTTGAACGCAATTCTTTCTTGGTGGGCAGTACTGGACAGCTGGAGTAAGCATGTTTCATGGGTAATGGCACCAGAGGAGAGTGATCTTCCCTCAATAACTTCTACTTGGACTGGACAGGATTTAAAGGTAACAGGAATAGAGTGCTTCTGGACAAAGGCCTGGTCAATGAAACAGGATGAAGCACCGGAATCAATCAGGGCTAGGGCTGGGACAGGACTGGAGTCAGGGATCTGGATTTTGACAGGCATTCTCAAGGACTGGATAGATTTTGTGGCAAAGGAAGATTCTTGGATATGCTGGATTTTCATGGGTGGGTCCAGTTGCAAGCCTGTCAGTGCAACTGGACATTGGAGTTTCCCAACAGATCTGAGTCAGGTTGGTTGCTGGAGGACTGCATCAGCTTGAAGCTGGACTTCTTGTTGGGGCAGGACTTGGCAACGTGACCTGGTTGGCCACAGTATAGACAGAGGTTGGCTTGTTGACGTCTGGACTTTTCACTCTTTGATAGTTTCTTATATTTGGCACTATCAATCTGCATAGGATCTTCTGGAGTGACTTGGGGAGCAGGAGGGGCTGGGACTGCAACAGGAATGTGTCTTTGACGGTTCTTTTGCTTCTTCTGGAATAGTCTGTTATCACACCGGATTACTTGGTACATAGCTTCAACCAATGTATCTGGATCTGGGAGTGTGAGTAGCAGATCACAAACTTCATCATTGAGGCCATCTTAGAATTGGCTAATCAAGGCTGCTTGACCCCAGGAGCTGAGGTCACTGGAGAGTTGTCAGAATTCTGAGGCATAGACTGATGCTGGTTTGTTCCCTTGTTTGAGGGTCTTGATCTTGTTGGCAGCAGTTCTGGCTTGGTCAAGGTTACCAAATGTTAGCTCCATTTCAGTGAGGAAAGCTTGGTAGTCTCTGAGGAGGGGAGAGTTGGTCTCCACTAATGGGGAGAACCACTTGAGAGCTGTACCAGTAAGCAGGTTGGAGATGAAACCAACTTTGGCCTGGTCAGTGGGGTACTGGTTGGGCTGGAGTGCAAGATTGTTCTTCACCATGTTGATGAAGCCGCGGAATTCATTCTGAGAGCCATTGAACTTGGTAGCAGGAGTATACTTGGGTTCTTGGTAGACTGGGACATGGCTAGTTTGCTGGACACTTTGGTTCTGGAACTGAGCAAGAGTGTTTCTGAGGTCTGCATGTTCTTGCTGCAGTTGGGTAAAGGCAGCCATGAGCTGGGCAAAGTTCAGCTCTAGGTGGGACATGGTAGCAGAGGAAGGTGGATGAACTTGCAAGGAATACTGGAATATACTAAAATAGGTTGTGGGTTTGTAAAGCCACTAGTATGTCAAGAATACAACTATTGAGCCACAATCCCCAACTTAAATAAGTTAGCGTCACTTCAGAAGGTACTGGTTTCAGCATCCTTTGATAGAGTATTGTACTAAAGCTTCCAATACTGTAACAACTGTGAACTCCACCAGCAGGGTAATAAAGTGAATGCAGCTTTGACCAATAGTTTTACAAAGATAAAGTATCTTGGCCTCTATAGGACAAGACTAGGGAAAGATGATGGGTGATACTTACGGTGAGTATTCCTTTTACAAGTTTTCTTCAAGCTTTGGGCAGAAGGCAGGGATCCACAGGTAAGTCAGGAGAGTCTGATAAGACTATTATGAATAGACACAAGGCAGGAGAGTAGAGCTAGGCAAGGCAGGACCAGGAAAGGACTTAGGTGTGGATCAACAAGGCAAGGTGGATATTCAAGGCAAGGCTGTTTATTCAAGACCTGTGCTTATCAGACTGAGGAATACTTAAGGGGGGATAGGACTATATATACTTTTTGGCTATACTGATGCTGAGAGATATTAGCTAATACTAATGGGATTGTGGGGTGAGGCACAGCAATGGTGCTGGAGATAATGACATAGATGACACAGCACTGAGACAGGATGGGGAAATGGATTGGGTCACCTGATCATGTGACTAAGTCATGTGACCTGGTATTTCCATTTATGCTACTGGGCTATGAAAAATACAATGGAAAGCTTCCATGGAATGTTCCATTGGGTAACAATGGTTTGGAATGGTCAGGAACTTTCTGGAAGGTGGTAGAAGGTTCCAGAAGGAATCTCTTAGAAATTGTGCTAGGAAGCTGAAACTTGGCATGGGTGTTCATGGTTGCCATGTGATCATGACACTATTCTACTCTTCCAGGCAAAGCTCTGTTTCCCTTTGGGGCAGGTTTTGCAGGATATTGTTGGTGGAACTGGGTAACTAGTTCTTGACAATTAGTGAGATGTGTAGCTGGTTCCCATGTTTGGTCACTTGGGCCATAACCAATCCAGTCTACTAAGTAGTACAGCTTTGACCGGATATACTTGGAGTCTAGAATCTGTTTAACTTAAAATTCTTGATGTTGGTCAACCTGGATAGCTTGAGACCATGCTGTGACAGGCTCCTAAGGTAGCTGCTAGTCTTTATTACTGCCCCCAACAAATAACAACTTGGTCCTGCAGGTGAATCTAATCCAGATAAGTTGTCAAGATTCCATTAGGGTACCATTATATTACCTGCAGCTTGAGATTAATGACCCTCTAAACAATATTATGACAGGATTACAAAGGCATTTGGCTAATTTACTGTCAAATAAAGTTAAAAATGTAATGGTGTTTGGGCAGTGTTTGCCAATGGTGGCACAGCATTGTTGCAGTTATAGTACACTCTACTAATATTTGGGTGGATCTAAATGGCCAGTACATCCACTTGCCTTTTATGGTGAGAAGTTTGATGGTGCTTTGATGGCCTCATTGCAAGCCTCTGATGGCATTATAATGGCAGTATGGTGGCCTACAGCTAGTTTTGTATAATGCTACCATACCAATTTACCAAATGCTATATACTTTTTCTACCTCCCCTTGCACAGTTCATATATTCAACTGTAGAATCACCCTCTTTATTTGCTTACCCACTACTACCTTGGGTATTTCACATATAGTTCAAATCAAGAAAACTATGGCCTCCTTCTCACTAACCTACACATACACACACACCTGCCACAATTGACATACTTCTATCACCTCAACTTTACGGCTTTTTAGTGTGATGCATGCAAAGTTGCCATGTACCTTATACTGCTGGTAACATATACATCTTGCCAACATATGCTTAGTTTACACCTCTTCTGGCATACTTACTTGATATCCATAAAGAACTTTTTGGTATTTAGCCAATCTGTTCCTTCTCCCTGCTGGATTCCAGTCCCCCTTATAGGCATGCTCTGGCTCTTGCTTGAGTAAATTCAACATTGAATGATGAAGATATTGGCTGGTGACCAAGTGAAATCTGGCATTCCTTAGTAGAGTTTTCCCAATAGAAATTAGTTGCTTGTTGTACCCAAACTAACTTTTCATTACTCAACTGATTAACCACACATGGAGGCTGCTTAGCTTCTTAATATCAAAGGCATAGGTGACTCCATGTGCAAATATGTCTTCAGTATTTTCCAACTTGCCCTGGCTGTTCTCCATCTGCCAACTCATCATATTCATAACATACTTGAAGGCAATATCCTTGATGAGATTGGGATATAGTTGTACCTGTGACTTGACTTGTCTTCCTATCTCCCCCCCATTTGCTTCAAAGGAAACTCCTAAGTGGTGAAGCAAGGCCCATTATTCTTAACACAGCAAGCAAGATGGAGTAGAGAATGGATACATTAGCAGCCAAAATCTTCTAGTTCAGCTTTATGCCTGTGGTATAGCCACTCATATCCTGTCACAGACTCCTAGCACAAAAGCTGTGGATGTATAAAGTGAGCATTGGCAATATGCTTTTGGATAAATAATCCTACTATGTCACATATGACTCCCAATGCCTCCAATTTACTCTTGGTAGATATGGCTTCAGAAGGCCACTTGAATAAATACATATCCAGATCATCCGGACCTTGTGCTTGTATTGTTGCATATGCAGATATATATATTGATTGGAGCCCATGAGAAGTACTTAGAGTAGCAGATATGCTGTAATATCTTGTCAATTCTTTCAAGTTTCTCCGTTATCTCAAAGGGCACATTGAGCTTGAAATGCCTCATGTAAAACTTGTTCATCAGTATAGGAATATTGTTGAAAAGCAATGGGTGCAATAACCACTGGGTCTAAACTGCTGATGTCTTTGTCAATATGTCACTATGGTAAAAGCTCCTGCTTCTCTAGCTTCTTAGGTGCTCCAAGTGTCTCCAAAGGCCTTGGTGTGTCTTGTGCACTACCCTGAAAAGCCCCTTAATGGCAGGTCTGAGATATAACTGTTAAAGGCAGGTAGAGTGATTGACTGCTAATCAATAAGGGACAAGTGTTACTGCTAGAAGGAATGATTTATTGATGAGGGATTGACTTCCATTAGATATCTTTCCAGATTGCCAAGTGATTACTAATGACAAGGTTCTAGAAAATTCCAGGCATCAGTGGAGCTCTTGATGGCATCACTATGAGCTAAAAATACTCCAAGAAGGTCCTGGAAGGTTCTAAAAGGCACAGCACATCCAACCAGTCAGGGATCAGTAGTCTGAAACCTGTGCAACATAGAGATATTATATTTGGTACTGAAATGGCAGAGATGGTAACCCAGACTTAGGTCATGTGTCACAGGTACTGACACAAGTACTTGCCTAATGTGAGTACATATACTTATCACAAAGCTGAATAACATCTGGGATAGCTAATGCTAATAACTAATCAATGTAAGCATCATGAGAAGATAATACTAAGAATAAGAGCAAAAGAAGAATGGAACTATACTGATAAGATAAGATATGGACAAGTGCATCATAATAGCTATATGAATATGTTATAAGAGTCTTGGAGATATTGGAGGTGATTGGGAGGACACATAGATTATGTGGTTTTCACTTAATGATCTATTGAATGTAAAAGTGGTATTTATACTTTTACATAGTCTTGACATTACAAGCACATGGAATAGGTTAAGGAAGGTCCTAAGATCATGTGCGCAAAGTTTGGGTCTGTTTAGATAGCTATGAGAATTTTCATGTGCTGGGTACCTGATATTTGGCTGAAAATATTCTAAGTAAATCCCAACAAAGAATTTGGACAGTATCCTTTTGGATTTGAAGATAATGATATGACTATGTTAGGTGAATATTTAGGTGGAATTACAAACTTTTGCAACACTTCCACTCAGCCAAATGTTCATACTGACTAGTCCTAATTTTGACCTAAGATATTCAAATTTGTCTCTAGCTAATGGCTTGATAAATATGTCTGCAAGCATTCATCTGTAGGACAGGGAGCTAAGCTAACTGCGCTATTCTCTATAGCCTCACCTATGAAATGATGTCTTTTATCTATGTGCTTAGTTCTAGCATGAAAAGTTGGATTTCTACCTAATTGTATGCACTCTGGATTATCTTGAAATAAAGTAATAGGCTTTTTTTGACATAGGCTTAAATCTGTAAAAAGGTTCCTTAACCACATTACTTCCTTTGTTGCTTCAGAGGTTGCCATATGCTCTGCCTCTGTGGTAGAAAGTGCTATGGTTGGTTGCTTTCTTGATTTCCACAAAATTGCTCCCCTACAGTAAAGAAGGTATATCATGTAGTGGATCCTCTATCTTCCAAAGTTTGTCCCCAATCAGAGTCAGAGTATCCCACAAGATCTTGTTCTGAATCCTTATAAGTGTATTGTAAGCAGATATCAGCAGTTCCTTTTAGGTATCTAAAAATCCGCTTAACTGCTGCAATATGATCAGATCCATAGTTCTGATTATGTTGGCTCACAGCTCCCATTGAATATAAGATATCTGGAAATGTTCCATTTATGATTTACATCAGACTGTCAATTATTGATTGATAAGGAAACTCAGGGCTTTCAGAGGGCACCAAGCTCTCTTGATTTGGTTGAGTCTTGACCAAGTTAAGGTTTGGCTCCATTGCGGTAGCTGCTGGTTTACAGTCATCCATTTTGTACATCTTTAATACATCTCTAGTATACTTGGATTGGCTTAGGGTAATAGTCTGGGTACTTCTGTCTATGGAGAATGTAATCCCTAAGTAGTAACTGAGCTCTCCTAGATTGGACATCTTGCACTTCTTAGAAAGGCTGAATATAGTCTCTTCCAATGCTTCTAGGTTATTGCTGGCTATAACAAGGTCATCCACATATAGAGCTAATAGATCTAAATTTGCTCTATCTGGCTTATAGTATATACTATTGTCAGCATTACTCCATTTGAAACTCAAAGATTCCAAATAAGAATCTATCTTGCAATTCCAGGCTCTTGGTGAATATTTGAGACCATATAGAGACCTTTAAGCCTGCAGACCAAATGGGGGTTATCTTAGTCAACAAGCCAATCAGGCTGGTCAATATATATGTTTTTATCATGCTCTCCATTCAAAAATGCAGCTTTTGCATTCATTTGATGCATAAAAAACTTATATTTGGCTGCAATAGCTAATACTAATCTGATGGAATTAAACTTGGCTACTTGTGCAAAGGTCCTGGTAAAGTCAAGTCCTTTTGTTGAGAGTATTTTTTGGCCACAAGTCTTGCTTTGTATCTTTCAATTGTACCATCAGCCTTGTATTTTGTCCTGAAGCCCCATCTGCATGCAATTGATTTTTTGTTGATTGGTAACTTGACCAAGTCCCCAGTTTGATTTTCCATCAGGGCCTGATATTCCTCAGTCATTGCAGATCTCCCAAACTTTGTCTGAGAGCTATTTAGGGCCTCTTTTACAGTCTGGGGTTCATCAATATGAACTTAATAGGCATAGCTAAGTTTGTAACCTCATTGATACAGTTATTTGGGCTATATCTTGTTCAATTGAATCTCTGGGCATTTGATACTGGAAATGATCACTTCTGGGATATTCCTGGGCACTGTTTCAGGCAAAACCACGGTTTTAGAGTCCTCTGGAGTGAGAAAACTTTCATTGTTTTGCTCTGATTCAATCCTGATAATTGGTGGACTTGAGATGGGATTGTTGTCATTACTTGATTTCATTTTTGGTGCAAATTTTGAATTTTCATCCAACAACACATCCCTGGACTTGATTAGCTTCTTTGCTTTGGTATTGAAGAGTCTGTATGCTTTACTCTCACTGCAGTAGCCCAAAAATATGTCTTTACATTTTTTGGCTCAAATTTTGACTGATTTCCAGGCAGTTTCTTGGCATATGCTCTACACCCAAATATTCTTAGATGCTCTGCACTTGGTCTGTGTCCATACCATGCTTCAAATGGAGTAGAATCTCAAAGTATTCTGTTACAACCTCTATTTTTAAATTATACAGCTATGGCAACTGATTCCGCCCAAAAGTCAGAGGATAGTTTTTGATCATGCTCATAGATCTTGCCATATCAATTATTGATCTGTTGGCATGCTCTGCTACTCTATTTTGCTGTGGGCAGTATGGTACAGTAGTCTCTTACTTTATCCCATGAATTTTGCAGATGTGGATGAAGTATTTTGAGGTTTATTCTCTACCATTGTCAGAGCTTATTTTGTTGATTTTTTCACCAGTTTCTCTCTCCACCATGGCTTTGAACTCCCTGAATTTAGTCAGAGCTTCTTCCTTTCTCTCCAGGAAGTAAACCTACTTGCTTCTTGTATAATCATCAATAAAAGTGATTAAATACTTCATTTTGATTAACCTGGAGCTCTTGAACAGTTGTCTGGCTTGTTTCACATATGTGCAGGCTTCACAGTGCTTCAAATTAGCTGGGGGATCAATTTTTACTCTGGGAATTAGTTGATCTTTAATCATTTTGTGCAAATAATTAAAATTGATGTGTGCAAATCTCCTGTGCCAAAGCATTGGTGTTTCTTTGTTGAAGTTACTTATATTGGCTTCCAGATATGATGGAATATAAGTCAACTTATATAGACTCTGATCTTAAATACCCAAAGCAACATGGGCACCATTTTGATCAGTGATCTTGCATCCAGAGTTGTCAAAGCTTAAACCAAGTCCTTCTGCTGTGGCCTTGCTTACAGATGGTAGGTTCTTGGCTATTTCTGGTACATAGAGTACTTCTTTAAAGGTCAGTGTATGGCTCCCTTCACTGCTTCTTATGCTTACCTGGATAGTTCCTTCTCCCAATGCATCAAGTGTTCTATTGTCACCCATGAAAACCTTCTTGATTGGAATTTCTTGATATTTGGTAAAAATTTCTTTTTGGTGTGTAAAGTGTTGAGATGCTCCAGAGTCAATATACTACATCTGAGAATTCTTATTTGTGGCCATATTTAGTGCAAATATGATTAGTCTATCTTCAGTTGTTGCAGCATTTCCAAATTCAGACTTTTCCTGCCAACTATCTCCTCTTGAAGCACTGGCCTCATGTGAGTCCTTTCCTTTTGCAGTAGTCTGATGTGTGTCCTTTCCTTTTGCAGTAGTTGCAAAACAGGTTGCTATTACCTTTAAAAGGTCTGGGGTACCTCCTTTGTTGGTTATCATTGCTTATTAAAGCATTTTCTTCTTCCTTCTTATTGGCACTTGATTTTCTTAATTCTTCATCCAGGAGCCTTCCATATATGTAATTTAAGAGCAAATATTCAGTTCTGGACTCTAGGGCTGATACAAGGCCATGAAACCTATCTGTTGGGCTATTCAGGATAGTAACTATTACATCCTCATCAGTATTTGGTATGCCCACAGATTCCATTTCATCTACCAGTAAAATACTTCTGTTAATTAGATTTTGCATTTCTTCTCCTGGCAGCATCTTGATAGTAAAGAATTTTTGTCTTGGATACATTTTCTTAGCAGCTGAGCGTGACTGGTAGGTGTCTTCTAATACCTTCCAGGCATTCTTTGCCGTTTTTGCTCTTGAGCATTGAACTAGCAATTTGTCCTTGACATTAAGGCAAATGCAATTAAAGGCACTTTGTTCCTTCTTCTGGTACTTTAAGGCTTCCTCTCCCATGTTTTTAGGAGGGAATTCTTCCGCCATGACAATATCCCAAAGGCCTCTTTCTTGTAGCAGCATCTTCATCTTCACCTTCCATACTTGGTAGTTAGATCCATCCAGCTTGTCAGCAGAGGGAAACTTTCCAGTAACAGCAGTGGTAGATACTGCAGAGAGTGACAGCTTGGGGCTCATTACCTGCTGTAAGAGTCTTTTAGATATTGGAAGTGATTGGGAGGACAAGTAGATTATGTGGTTTTCACTTAATGACTTATTGAGTGTAAAAGTAGTGTTTATACTTTTAAATGATCTTGGAGCTACAAACACAGAGAATAAGTAAAGAAAAATCCCAAGAACATGTGTGCAAAGTTTGGGGCTGTTTGGACAACTTTGAGAATTTTCATGTTCTGGGTACCTGATATTTTGGTGAAAATATTCCAAGTAAATCCCAACAAGGAATTTGGTTAGTATCCTCTAGGATTTGAAGGTAGTGATCTAAGTGACTAAGTTAGGTGAATATCTACGTGGAATTATGACTTTTTACAACAGAATATATATGTCTGCAGGAAGTCTGTTTACCCTACCACAGCAGGAAGACAATGTTCTTAGTGTTGGTGTTTGGGTAACAATTATGTGTTTGAGTTACAGAGTAAATCCCCTGTATCTCCCACATTCAGTAGCAATACTGTCTATTGTGCCCAGAAATGCCAGCTATCTTGCTGATGGCTGGGGTATCTCCAATGCAGATATTACTATGTCCTTTGACATAATGGCCTTTTACTGTTATCTGGCTGGAGCACATACAATATTTATTCAGCAATGGATACAGGTAGCTATCCAGGTTGGGCAGTGATTTAGGCCCAGATACCAGTGAGACTAACTTCTGATTTTGGCTATGAAACCTTTAGATAGGTGGCAGATTCAGATTGATGAGAATCAGTGGCTAGCAGGATCAACTGGTAGAGTACCTGTTTAAAGAGGATCCATCAAGTGCCAAGGTAAAGGCATGACCATACATACCTTCAAAGTAGCCCTTGCTTCTTAGATGTTTTAATGTTGACCATTGAATATATTAGACATATTTGCACTTGATTGATACTGAGTTTGGTACTTACCAGGTTCACAATATTTGTTGGACTGCATGAGCATCCTTAGATGGGGTATAACCAGAATATATCTGAAGTGTGAATAATGTTTCCCCCAATGGTAATGGATTCCTGACAAGTTGGACACCTTTCAATGGTGGCACTTTCTGATGTAGATGCCAAGCAAATGTTAGCATATGCCAGTATCACAATGGTCTCTGGGTCATATGTTGGCATGTACCTAGTGAATTGTATCCTGGGATGATTTTGGCAAAGAGTAGATGTAAATCCCCAAAGCCCCCATTACTGATATTGGTGGAAATATGCCACTTTGCTAGCCACAATATCACATCATTCACAAGTAGATGGACTACTTGGCTCAATTGACTCCATAAGGTATCTTTGGTGCTTTTTTTCATGAGTGCTGTCTAATTGCATATTCAGATTTTGCCAGGCTCATGCAGGGTATTGTTGCCAGAGAAGATAGGCTAACAGTCCCTCAGTGAGCCTGCTTCTTCAGAGCTTTCACTCTTTGTGCCATATCCAAAAGGCTGGGGTGAGCCTGAAGGAGTTAGAAGTTCACCTGACTCAGTTTACGCAAGGTGACATGTACAGCCATGGGCCATTATGGATGTATTGAGTGGCTGGCAAGATATTTTTGGTACAGTTGAGGCTGGTTAATGGCCAAATATCACCTGGGAGGCAAAATATTGGCCATGATCCTTTTAATAATTCCTATGCTGTCTGGGTGCTTCATGCCTGAGAGGCTTGTTACAATGGCTACATGGTCTGTTTACTCTTCTTTTGCAGCATTAAGTCAGATTAGTCTGTAGTAATGGAAAGAATTTCACTGCTACAATATTGCAACCTAATATGGCATTCATTTCCTTATTTTGCTTTGGCTATTGTAGTACACAAATAAAAGATCAAGAAATTTGAAGCTTGAAGGGCAAAAGCTCAAGACCCTGACAACCAAACCACCCAAGAAAATTATGTCATGCAGAACACACAGTACCCAACAAATGCTTCAAAATACAGCTCATTTGAAGCCGTATTTAATATTTTTTGGGACCATCCTAAATTATATTTATTTTTAACTTCAGACACAAGATATTGATGATTAGATTTGTATAATTTAGTTTGCATATTATCCTGCATAATAACACAAAAGAGGCAACATGATTATATTATTACAAAGGTACACATAATACATTTTTTCAAACAAATTATTTTAAAATTGTATTATTTTTATGCTGAAAACTAATATACATTTAAATTACCATATTTACTAGGCCTTTATTGCTAGGATTACTATAGTGACTTCAACCATGTGTAACTTTTGAACAAGCCAACCAAGTGATGTGATATTTTCACAGGTGCTGTGCTTACCTCCAATCTGTGCCACTATATATTTTTGCTTTGTATCATGTGTATAGCTGGCACAATTGTTCAAAAACTTTGATCCTTCAAGATTCTTTTATGTATGACTTCCCCTGCGGAAAAATAGAGGAGAGCCTTTCTTTCCAGATCCTCCACAATACAATTACAAGTTTAAGGGTTATAAGACTTCCCCTGCATGACTTGCACTGTTGGGTATTCTGACTTTGATTGTTGCTACATTAGTAAAGAGACTGCAAAGCTCATAAGAATTCAATCTAAGTTCTACAAGAAAACTACCACTTTTCTGTTGGAAAAGTCATCTCTAAGAGACCCCTTTACTCTTAAGACACCCCTTTACTCTTAAGAAACCCCTTTACTCTAAAGAAGCCCCTTCAGGCACCCCTTTAGTGCAAAGTCCACTTCAGAGACCACTGTAAGAAGCCTCTTTACTCCAAAGAAGCCCCTTTTGACACCCCTTTAGGACTATAGACCCCTTTAGTGACTTCTACACTACACCCCTTTAGGTTAAAGGGGAGCTCAGAACTTACTTATTAAGAAACAACATTGCAGAAGCAAAAGTGACTTCCAAATAAGGTAAAGTTGCTATAAAGTCAATAAGCTCCATAGTCACCAGAAGGTCAGAACACTGCTCTACAAGTGAGAACCACTGTCTAAAGAATGTTTTGAGCCTAAGCTTGGGGATGTTAGTAAAAGTTATATCTTCTATTGGTATATCACACTGCCAACAAACTAATATAGGATTAACAAACTGAAAGTTGTTGTATATTCTGAATCAGCCTCTAAATTGTAGAACAAGCCCTAAACTAATCATAATACAATACAACAAATCTTATCCATGGGGCAAACAATTTGACATTCATTAACACAACACTATTAGAGAGTTTTTTTGTCAATACTCATGTGAGTTTAAGACAGTCTTGTATTAGATACATTGCACCTTCACATATGTAAGAATCAACAAGGACCCTCCATAGTAAACATTATAAATAAAGCTATGGTACCACATACACATGAATATGTAACAACATTTCCCCATTGGTTTGACTTACTTCAATATAACTGCCACCAAAAAATAAAACAAAGTCTACTGGCTTACTCACTGGCCCCACTGCTGAGAGCTACAGAAAAATAGTTGGACAACAGCTGGCTTTGAAATTCAGTGCAGCAAGCAGGAATACATTCCAAAAGGCCCTGTGGACAGTGTGCCACCAAATATACTAATGCCAACTTGTTAGGCTGTCAGTCAAGTAGGCAATTGGGAATATCTGCAGAGCCACAAGCTGATCATAATGCTGATGCAGATTAGAATGTGACAAAAGCAGTAACTTCAGTTGAAGACTAGCAAGTGGCTGTTATAACATCATCACCACCTGTTTTAGCAAGTAGCTTGTCAGCTCATTCCAAAGCATCAAAGAGGCAACTAGCCCTATGAAAAATCATTGAGATGATCCCGTCAAAAGGCCGTAACAAAGTTAATGTCCCATAACTAAGAGGTACTGATCTTGTCACAACACCGTCCAGAGACTGTTGAAAAATAATTGCACCCCAGATTTCACAAAAAACTTTGTCAAAATTTTTCATCACAACAATGTATAAGTGGCTTTTGATTGGGCCCCTGCCAATTTGCTCACTTCCTGATCCCAGACACTCTATTGCCTCCTATGCTTGTGTGAATTGTTTGGCTATTGCCTCTTTTTCACACTCCTTACTTCCTGACTCTACCATTTCTCTTACTTTTCATGCGTACAAATTGATATATTTCCATTGAAACTGCAGTTGTGCCTCAATTGACAACTGTATTGACCTCTACAAGTCTCTATACCCTACACTAACATTAAGCCCAACCCCACACTCAACAAGTAACTCCATTAAAATCCACCACTCAATAAGTATTTCTGCTGTAATGCTCTGGTTCCATGACTTTGGCAGAAACCCAATGGCTTTATGCCACTGTTCATTCACTGGTTCTCACACATCCTGGTCTTCAGCCAGCACTGCAAGATCTAGCTCCTCATCTGCAAGTCTTTGCAATAAATCCTTGCAATATTCCAGGGCATTTTCTTGAGCACTGCTCTTGAAGAAGTGCTGCAACCTCTTGGTGTGCCTGTTAACGTTCCAAAACTTCACTGAAGGCATTGTGATAGTCTTTTGAGCTCTTAACATTTTAGCCTTGTCTGTCAGTGGGATCTCCACTCTGTCAACAATGGAGGCTGTGGAGGCTGTGATAAACAAATTGCCTTGTTCAGCAAACTCATCTACCTTGCTGGAGTGTAGCTCAACTGGCTGCGCTTCCAACTCTTATGAAAACAGCTGGTTTGTTGTTGGTAATTCTTCTTGGCTATGATGGGATTCATTCTGTTCCTGGCTTCTGGCGCTAATTGGCAAGAACTGCAGTTTTTTTTGCATGCCTCCCTGTCTCATGCTTGGGTAGACATTTGTCCCTTTACCTTTTCCTTTAGCACTGCCAGGTCTTTCACTGCTATGTTGTCTGAGTGCTTCTTGTAAAGAACTACATTTTCTCCTGGATAAGTTCTGCTCTGACACATCTGTTATGGCCTGCTTGTCCCTTGCTGGCACTCTTCTGGCAACTTGACATTTCTTTTCAGCTTATTTTGAGCTCTCAACAGTAGTTGTGACAGGCTCCTGTAAAAGCAGCTGGTTTTTATCACTGCCAGGTCTTTCACTGCTACCTTGACTGGGTGCTTCTTGAGTGATACTACGCTTTTTCTGTTGTGTTGTATTATGATTAGTTTGGGGTTTGTTCTATAATGTAGAGGCTAATCAACAATATACAACAACTTCCAGTATGCTAATACTGAAATAGTTTATTGGGAGTTTGATATACCGATAGAAGATATAACTTTCACTAATTTCCTCAATCTTGGGCTCAAAATATACTGTAGGCAGTGTTTATCACTTCTACAGCAGTGTTCTGACCTTCTGTCGACTAATGGGCTTATTTACTTTTATAGTAACTTTTCCTTATTTGGAAGTCACTTTCCTTTCTGAGAAAATATTTCCTAATATGGAAATTCTGAACTCCCCTTAACCTAAAGGGGTGTGTTGTAGAAGTCTCTAAAGGGGTCTTTAGACCTAAAGGGGTGTCTAAAGGGGTGTCTTTAGAGTAAAGGGGCTTCTTGTAGTGGTCTCTAAAGTGGACTTTACACTAAAGGGGTGCCTAAAGGGGCTTCTTTAGAGTAAAGGGGTTTTTTAAAGGGGTGTCTAAAGGGGTGTCTTTAGAGTAAAGGGGTTTCTTAGAGGGGACTTTACCGACAGAAAAGTGGTAGTTTCTTGTAGAACTTAGATTGGATTCTTGTGAGCTTTGCAGTCTCTTTACTGATGTAGTACCAATCAAAGTCAGAATACTCAACAGTGCAAGTGATATAGGGGAAGTCTTATAACCTTTAAACTTGTAATCGTAGTGTGGAGATTCTGGAAAGAGAGGCTCTCCCTTTATTTTTCAGCTGGGGAAGTCATATATATGAAAACTTTGAAGGATCAAAGTTTTTGGGCGATTGCGCAAGCAATACACGTGATACAAAGCTAAAATTTGCAGTGGCGCAGATCGGACATAGGCGCAGCACCTGTAAAAATTTCACGTGATTTGATTGGCTGGTTCAAAAGTTACACGCGATCAAAGTCACCATAGTAATCCTAGCAATAAGGCATAGTATATATAATAGTTAGACTCTTTTGGTCATAACTCCTTAAGTACTGCTTCAAATGAGCTGTAATTTGAAACATGTGTTGGCTACTACGTGTTCTGTGTGACATAATATTCTTGGGTGGATTGCTTGTCAGGGTCTGGAGCATTTGCTCTTCAAAGTTGGAAATTCTTGATCTTTCTCTTGTGTGTTACGATAGCAAAAAGCAAAATAAAGAAATGAGTGAACTATTGGTTTAGAGATATTGTAGTAATGGAATACTTTCCATTACCACATTTCCTTGATAAATGTTGTGCTGGTGCATCCATGTTGGCCTGCTTGTCCTTAATTGGTACTCTTCCAGCTGCCTGACATCTCTTTGACACTTGTCTGGAGCTTTTGGCCCTGCTTGTAATGGGCTCTTGAGGAAGCCGCTGGTTTTTAGCTATGGCTCCCTTATTCTTTGGCCTTTGATAGTTTCTGCTATTCTTAAGATACTTTCTTAGCATACTAATGCTGGCCCAAGATCTGTTTGCCCATTTGAATCCATGAAAATGCTCATGAAACAAGTCAAGTGCGTTCTGCTTGGCCTTGAGTTCCTGATGGTCCCATGGTATGCCAGCCTTAAGGTAATGGTGTGCTAGACTTCTGATGGCCACTTGTATATTAGCCCACTCTTCATTATTGCACTCAATGGCTTCAAGGATCTTCAATGTCTTTTTATTTTGAGGCTTTGGTATAAACACCACATTGTCTCCCTCCCACACTGTAATAAATGTTTCTGTGGGCTTTATCTTTGGGCACTGTTGTTGTACTTCAAAGACTGTACGGTGTTCCTTTGCTGTTACATCAGGAAATGGCTCAATTCTTAGCTGTGACACTGAGCTACTTGAGTTTCTTCATTGCAGCAAAGATACTGCTTTCTCTATCTGGGATATTAATTACTCTACATGTATTATCTGCTCATCCTGTTTCTGGACTACTGCCTGATTTCTCTGGGTCATTGCACCTATCCTATCAGCCACTATACCTAATTGCTTCATTAATGCTTCAGTATGAGCTGACAACATACTTGCTAATATGGGTGGTGGTGATGTTATCATGGCCACTTGCTGATCTTCAACTGAGGGTACTGTGTTTGCTACATTCTCATCTGCCTGAGCACAACGGTCAGCTTGTGGCTCTGCAGAGGTTCTCAATTGCCTACTTGACTGAGAGCCTGAGGAGTCTGCATTATTTCCTTCAATGGGCACACTGTACACAGGGCCTTTTTAGGATGTAGCCCTGCTTGTTGCACTGTATGTCAAAGCAAGCTGTTGTCCAACCATTCTTCTATTGCCATCAGCAGTGGGGTTTGGTTGAGAACCAGACAAATTTGCTTTATTTTTTGGTGGCATATATATGGAAGTGAGTCAAACAAAGGGGAAATAGTGTTACATATATGTGTGTACGTGGTGCCACAACTTCATTTATAATACTAACTATGGCGGGTCATCATTGAATCTTACATTCATGTAGGTGCAATGTCTCAAGTACAAGACTGTCTTAAGTTCACATGAGTATAGACCAAAAAGTGATATAACAGCATTATGTTGTTGAAGGTCAAGTTGTTTGCCTCATGGACAAGACCACTTTGACTCAATGCTGTAAGAGAAGAGAAAAAAGACCATGTGGCTATTGTGGCAAGCCTCTCAGCCATGAAGCATGCAGACAGCATAGGAAGTATTCCAAGGATCACAGCCAGTGTTTTCCCACCCAAGTCATATTTGACCATTCATCAGTCACTACTGTACCAACATTATTGTGCCAGCCAGTTCATACTTCTATATTGGCACCTGGCTGTCTTTGTCACCTTGCACAAACTGAGTCAGGTGAGTTTGTGATGCCTTTAAGCTCACCTCAGCCTTTGGAATATGGCATGCAGAGTGATAGCTCTGACAAAGAAGGTTCAGTGATGGATTTGGAGCCTATCTCCCCTAACAACAGTACCACATATGAGCCCAGTCAAATCCCTATATGCAATGAGACAACACCCGTTGAAACAAATGCCAAGGATACTTTATGGAGCCAAGTGAGCCCAGTAATCCATCTACTGGTGAATGATGTAATGTTGTGGCTATAGAAGTGGCATGTTTCCACTAATATCAGTAATGGGGGCCTTGAGGACTTATTACCACTACTTGCCAAAATCATACCGGGATTCAACTTGCCATGTACATGGTACAAGCAGACAACTATCATGCAGCTGGCAACATATGACCCAGAGATTATCCTGATTCCAGCATGCATTAACAGTTGCATGGCATTAACATCCAAAAATGCTACCATTGCAATGTGTCCAAATTGTCAGGAATCCACCACCATTGAGGGAAAACATCATTCACACTCAGGATATATTCTGGTCATACCCCATCTGAGGAAGCTGATGCAGTCCAACAGATATTGCAAAGCTGTACTGCACCACACTCAGTATCAATCAAGCGCAAACATATCCAATATACCTGATGGCAAACATTACAAACAGCTAAGAAGCAAGGGCTACTTTGAAGGTATGTATGACCATGCCTTTGCTTTAGCACTTGATGGATTCACATTAAACAAGTACTCTACCAGCAAATCCTGCTGGCCACTGATTCTCATCAATCTGAATCTGCCGCCCATCTTATGGTATCAGAGCAATAATCTGATGGTAGTCTCATGGTATCTGGGCCTAAATCACTGTCCTACCTGGATAGCTACCTGTATCCATTGCTGGATGAACTTTGTATGCTATCCAGCAGGATAATGGTAAATGGCCATCATATAAAAGCACATATTACTATCTGAATTGGAGATACCCCAGCCATCAGCAAGATAGCAGGCTTTTCTGGGCATAATGGATGGTATTGCTGTCAAATGTGTGAGATCCCGGGGATTTACTCCATAACTCACACACATTATTATAACCCAAACACCAGCACTAAGAACATCATCTTCCCACAGAGAGAATGTAAAGAAGTAAGCATACAATTGCAGCAAAGTTGGCAAGCAATAAGCCATTGGCCGGAATATGGAATCAATTGGAAACTGGAGATACTTAAGATAGTGGGTATCTGTTGGAGCAAATGCTTTCCACTGGGAGCAATGCATTTGCTTTTCACCAATATCCCTATACTGATGACCAAGTTGTACATGGGGCATATCAAGCTAAATGAGCCCTTTGAGATACCAGAGAAATTTGAAAAAATTGGCAAGATATTACAGAGTATCCGCTACCCTAAGTACTTCTCACAGGCTCCAATTAATATTCATATGCATATGCAACAGTACAAATGCAAAGACTGGATGAACTGGATATGTATTGATTCAAGTGGTGTTCTGAAGCCATTCCTACCAAGAGTACATTGGAAGCATTGGGAGTCATATGTGGACATTGTAGGAATATTTATCCAGAAGCAGATCACCAATGCCAACTTGACGCATCTACAGCTGTTGTGTGAGGAGTTTGTGATGCCATTTGAGCAGCTATACTACAAACATAAAGCTGAATGCGTAGATCTCTGCCACCACTGTATCCATTCTCTACTCCATCTTACACAGCGTGTGGAGAATATTGGGCCTTGCTTCACCTTTTAGGAGTTTCCTATGGAGCAGATGTGTGGGGAGATAGGAAGACAAGTCAAGTTGCAGGTACTACCATATCCCAATCTCATCAAGAATATTACCATCAAGTCTGTCATGGATGTGATGAGTTGACACAGAGGATATCCAGAAAGAGTTGGAAAATACTGAGGACAAATGTGCACATGGGGACACCTATGCCAATGGCATTAAGAAGCTAAGCAGCCCCAATGAGTGGGTAATCAGTTAAGTAATGCAAAGTTGGGTTGGGTGCAACAAGCAACAAATTTTTATAAGGAAAACTCCATCAAGATATGCCGGATTTCTTGTGGCAACAAGCCAACTTCTACACCATTTGATACAGAATTCACACAAACAAAAGCCAGAGCGCACCTATAAGGGGGACTAGAATCCAGCAGGGAGAAGGAATATATTGGCTAAATACCAAGAAGTTCTTTGCCAATATTCAGGAGGTATTCATGACTGAAATGGCAACAACCAAGCATATGTTTGCAAGAAGTATATGCTACCAGCAGTATAAGATATATGACAACTTTGCAAGTATCACATTTAAAAGCCATAAAGTTGATATGATAGAAGTATGTCAATTGTGGCAGGTGTGTGGGTTTGTAGAGGTTAGTAAGCAGGAGGCCATAGTTTTTTTTGATTCAAACTATATGTGGAATACTCAAGGTAGTAGTGGGTAAGCAAATAAAGTAAGGTGATTCTACAGTGGAATATATAAGTTGCACCAGGGGAGGTAGAAAAAGGAAATACCATTTGGTGAACTGGTATGGTAGCATTATACAGAACCAGCAGCTGGCTGTCATACTGCCAAGACAAGAGCCATCAGAGTCTTGCTGTGAGGCTGGCTAGATACCGTCAAATTTCTTGCCATATAAGGCAATTGGAATTCCTGGCTAACTGGATCCACTTAAAATAGTAATAGAGCGCTGAAAGACCGCAACAATACCATGCAAACATTGTCACAGCACCAATCAAAAATTGTCAAGTTTTATCCCTTGATTTGGCTGTAAAATTTGCAAAACACCATCATGATCTTGTTATAAGACTGTCAGGAGGGTCACTAATTCCAAGCTGCTGTTATTATGATGGTCTCTAAACAGGATCTTGACAGATGATCCGGATTGGATCCACCTGTGGGACCAAATTATTTTTCATAGGGTAGGTGCAGTGGCTGACAGGATAGATGCAATGGCCACAAAAATCAGAATATAGTCTAGAAACAGGATGGGCAGAAAATATGTGTAGAGCAATCATTATCCCAGGTAGAGAAAGCAGTATGTTTGCTGAAAAGAAGGAGCTCAAGAAGCTCAGTGTCACATCCAAGAATTGAGCCACTTCCTATTGTAACAGCAGTGGCACACCAAACAGTCTTTGAAGGACAACAACAGTGTCCAAAAATAAAACCCATAGAAATGTTGTACAAGTCATGGAGATATTGGAAGTGATTGGGAGGACAAGTGGATTAAGTGGTGTTCACCCAACAACATGTGTGCATATTTGAGGTTGTTTGGACAACTTTGAGAATTTTTGTGTTCTGGGTACCTGGTATTTTGATGAGAATATTCTGAGTAAATCCCAACAAGAAATTTGGGCAGTATCCTCTTGGATTTGAAGGTAATGATCTAAGTGACTAAGTTAGGTAAAAATTTAGGTAGATTTATGAATTTTTTACAAGAAAAACCTATCACATCATGGGATGTAGCAGCTGCAGTGTTGATACCAAAGCCTAAAAATTAAACAATACTAAAGATCTGTGAAGCTATTGAGTGCAATGATGAAGAGTGGGCTAAAATTCAAGAGGCTATTAGAGGTCTAGCAAGCCAACACCTTTAGCAGCATTTATCAAGAAGAAAACATAGTTTGATACAAGAAGTAATCACACAAAGTAGCAGTGAAAGACCTGGTATTGATAAAGGAAAAGGTAAAGGGGAAAACGTCTACCCAAGCCAGAGACATGAAAGCGTGATAACAAAGAATTGCAAACAGGAAAGCAGCTCTATCTCAAGAGTTTGAAGTGCAGGAAGCTCAACTTGACACCAGTGAGGTAGAAGAGTTTGCACAGAAAGGCAACTTGTCTACCACAGCCTGCACATCCTCAATGGCAGATGGAGAGGAAATCCCATCAGCAAACTAAGTAACTACATCAAGAACCCAAAAGTTTATTGCAAAGCCTTCAGTGGAATTTTAGAACATTGACAGGCACCCCAAGTGGTTGCAGCACTTCTTCAAGAGCAGCGCTCAAGAAAATGCCCATGTATAACGCAAGGACTTATTGCAAAGACTGGCAGATGAGATGCTACACCTTGCAGTGCTGGCTGAAGACCAGGATGTATTGGAACTAGCAAATCAACAGTGGCATAGTGCTGTAAGGCTCCTGCCAAAGTCATGGAAACAGAGTGTTACAGCTAAAATACTTATTGAGTTGTAGATATTAATGGAGTTACTTGTTGACTTTGAGGTTGAGCTTGGTGTTAGTATAGGGTATAGGGACTTGTATAGGTCAACACAATTGGCAATTGAGGTACCACTGAAGTTTCTGCAGAAATAAATCAATTTGTTAGCAGGATAAGTAAGAGTAACAGTTGAGTTAAGAAGTAAGGAGTGTGAAAAGAGGCAATAGCCAATTAATGCATACAACCATAGGAGGTGATAGAGTGTGCAGGATCAGAAAGTAAGAAAATTGGCAGTGAACCAATCAAAACCACCTTTGTAATGTTGTAATGAAAAATTTTGACCAAGTTTATTGTCAAATCTGGGGTTCAATTATTTCTTGGCAGTCTATGCATGGTGTCCTGATGGGATCAATACCTCTGAGTCATAGGACTTAGAAGTTGTGCAAGCCTTTTCATGGGATCATCACCATCATTCTCATAGAGGTTGTTGTGAACACATATCTATATTAACCAGAACAAAAAGAAGTACTTTTGACTAACAAAATTACTTAATATTTTGCAAATTCTCACTTCTCTTCAGCATCTCAAAGGGCTAACTTAGCTTGAAGTGGCACATGTACAACCTGGTCTTCAGTATTGGCATAGTGTTGAAGGGCAAATGCAATGCTCCTAGTGAAAAACATTTGTACCAATAGACTCCATCTCTCTCAAGTATATTCAGCTTTTGATCAATTCCATATTAAGGCCAATAGCTTAGAGCTTGCCAGGTTTGCTGCAATTGCATAAGTACATCCACAAGGTCTCTCTATGGAAAGATATAAATCTTGGCACTGGAGTTTGTATGAAAAGAATGCATATGGGTTATGAAGTAAAAACACTGGATCTCACACACTTTTTGGCTATGGTTACAAGTCTTGATATAGGAGTTAATAATTGATGAGTTGTATTTCCTAATGTAGGTTGTGGCTGACAACTCATTTGATATTATCATAATTGCACAATTAGATCTCACTTTATGCATCTATTTCTGTCTGAAAAGGATCTGCTGATTCATCACCAGCTTACTCACTGGCTACTGGTACAGCTCTTGCCACTGGCCATTTTGCGGTGTGGTCAATTGCTACAAGAGTCTACCTGTTGCATTTTTTAGTATTGCACAATCTTTCAATAAAGTTAATTCTCCATCTTTCAAATGTTCTTCCTGGCTCCAAGGGAGAAAGTTAAGCAATTCTCTGTGGCTAAGATTAGTTGATTTAGCAACTTGGCCATGTTTTCTCTAGCTTCTCAACATCTTGTTTCATTCAAAGCTATTATCCTCTAGCTTTTACATGGCTATAGATTCCTTCTTTTCTAAGATGTCCATATTCATTGTGTAGCTTGTTATTGAATCCATGCAAGAAACACAGTGGGAAGTGGTAACAGGCTTCCATCAGCAAATTGATCAATGGTCTCAGCCTGTACTCCATACTTGCTGGCTTCATCTGGGATAATCTCCTTGATATCTTTATCCTCCTTGTTAGGAAAGTACCTTAGTAACAGGCTGGGCCAATCAGATTCATGTGCAACTTGTTCCAGTCTTGTTAAGGCTTCAGTAACTGTTTATTCTTCCCATGGCAGTAGACAATCTCCAGGTCAAGTTGCTGAGTGTTTTCACTCCATCTTGTCATACTTCTGTAGAGCACTATCTGAGTAAATATATATGAAGGTGAGGCACAATCAGTCTTCACAGTGCACTTGATTTCTTGATTATGGTATCCCAATATCTTTATGCAGTGTATTATGGCAAGCATCCCCTTCTCATGTACTGGATTGTTTTGTTTTGCTGAGTTCAGTTTCTTGGATTTGAAAGCAACTGGGTATTCATTTTCCTCATTTTTTTGGCTCAGCACTCTACCAGTTGACTATTATGAAGCACTGGTGAAGTTTTTTCTGAAGCTTGGCAGCTTGGCAAGCTCATTCTTGAGTGTCTGAAATGCAGTCTCAAAGGCAATGTCCCACTTCAAGGTGTTGTCTTTCCTGAGGATATCAGTTAATGGGGCTGCTATAATTGCAAAGGACTTGATAAATCTCAGATAACCAGACACCACTTCAAGAAATAATCTGAGCTCTGAAATGCTATGGGGCTGCTTCAGATTCTTAATCACTTGCACTTACTTAGGGTCTTAGTTTACTCCAGTGTAAGTCACTATGTATCCTAGATACTCAACATGTACTTCAAGAATTCACACTTTGCCGGCATGCCATATAGCCTGTCCTCTCTTAGCTTCTTTAAGACCTTTTCAAAGTGCACCATGTAGTCTTCTTCTGTGTAGTTTTATATCAATATGTCATCCAGGTAGATCACCACAGACTTGTCTAAGTACTCCTAGAAGATGTTTTGCATCAAGATCATGAGTGTTGGAGGAGAATTTGTGAGGCCAAAACTCATGACCAGTACTTGTAATGTCCATGTCTGATCCTCAATGCTCTCTCAGGGATATCTTCTGCTTTCACTCAATTCTGGCTGTATACTGACATGAGGTCAATCTTACTGAATATGGTGGCTGCAATGAGTTGGTTCAAAACTCATTAATCCAGTATAAGGGGCACCTCTTCTCATAGAAACTAAGTTAAGGGCTCAGTAGTAAATGCACATCACAAGTGATCCATCCTTCTTCTTCATAAAAAGCACTAGTGCTCCCAAGGTAACTTGCTGGCCCTGACATTTTCTTGCTCCTGTAGTTGATCCATATGTCTCTTCAACTCTTCCTACTCCATTGGACTCATCATGCAAGATGCTTGGCATACTAGGGGCTATCTCCTGTTTCAATGGCATGAGCCATGTATCTGATAGGTGGTAGGCTTACAAGCACTTCTAGAAACATATTTGAATTTTCCTTCAGAAGGGTCTGGACTTTCCAAGATACTGGAGTAGAGGTGTCTGTTGAAATATTGGACTGTTTGGTATCATTCTGCAGCTAAAAGTTTACTTGACAATTCTGGACTAGTCTTGGTCACAGTGGGACTAATTTACAGCTCTAACTTTGCCACTTTCTTCATATCTATATTCTTATGATTATTCCCTTACAGTCAGGATCAAATTAGCACCATTACTAAACTTTATGTGCCAACCCTGAAACTGTTACAGAATGCTCCTGAATGTTGAGAAACCCTCCTTACTTAGTGTTACAGCTGTATTACTTCCACAAAGGTATAAATACTGAGCTTCTTTATTAACACACAACACTTCAGCTATTATCAATATTTCTTGATAAGTTCCTTATATCCAAATCACTTCTTAAATTGCAACATTGTCATCTTGTAATACTGCAATGAGTAACATTGGTGCAACTTTCCTCAGTGCTGTACAGAACTGTGTCTTGCTAAGCTCACTTATATCTAACACACTGGAATTGACCAAGTTGAATTCCAGTCTGGCAGTTAGTTGCTCATGGGTTTGATTGCCTTTTTTGGATCTGAGTTGCATTGGTACTCCAACTGATTGATGGATTACATTTGATAGGCATGTGTGTCCAAGAACCAGGTCAAATTTGCAGTTTTCCAAATATGTTGACCTGTAGGTATACTTCTTAGTCATTTATTTTGATTCTTACTGGCCAAGTAATATAGTTGATTATGTCAGAGTTCCCATTGACTGTTGAGACTGAAGCTGATTTAGTTGATTTCTAGTTGATTCCAGCTTTCAAGGGATTTGCTCTGACATGTACTCATGTGATGCTACTGAGTCAATTGTAATCTTGGCAGGTACTCCATTGATTGCTCCACTCAAGTATTAGAGCTTTCCTGAGTCTGGGGTCACTTGGGATAAGTATTCTTTGGTCAGGCAGAAGGTGAACTCTGAGTTGTCTTCAACTTCATCCCCCATGTTACTTTGCTAAAGGGCTTCAATAAGGGCAAAGGTCCTGGTGCTGATGGCAATCAAAGCATAGTCCTTTCTTCTTACATTCTTTTGAGGTAGGATTCTTCTGTGTAGTGTCTATTTCCATTGGCACTGCTTTGGATTGACTTCTTTTGTAGCAATTGTAGCCTCTCTGATTACTCATTGTGGGCTTTCCAACTTCAAACATAACTGAGTCATAGTCAATGGCAATGTTGATGGCTTCTTCAATAGTCCAAGATCTTCAATAACTCACTTCTTTGCAAGTTCCTTCTTTCAATCCATCAATAAAGTAATCCACCTGATCCAGGGGGTCCATTCTGCCAATCTTTCTAAGTAGGCATCTATGCTAATAGATGTATTCTTGAAACACTAATTTCTGTCTGAATGTCTTCAACTTCCTTCTTAGTTATGTCTGCTGGTGATTCAGGGCATTGCTGTAAAGGCTGCTTGGTGCACAAGCTATCAGTGAGCCGTCATTTGTTGTAACTTAAGAAGTGATTTTGATACAAGGAAGTTATCAAGAAATAGTGATATTGGTTGAACTATTGTTTCTTCACAAGGAAACTCAGTATTTATACCTTTGTAGAAGCTGTTCAATTGTACACTAAGTATAGAGTGTTCTTCAACACTCAGGAGCATTCTGTAACAGTTTCAGTGTTAGTATATATTGTTTGAAAAAAGTGCTTATTTTACCTTGACTATAAGGGAATGATTATAGGATCATAGATCTGACAAAAGAGCCAAAGTTAGGGCTGTGAGTTAGTCCTACAGTGACCAAGACTGGGCCAGAAATGTTGATAAATTTTCAGCTGCTGAGTGATACCAAGTAGTCCTATATTTCTGCACTCCCCCTCAACTAAATAATTTCTTAATCCAAATTCCTCTCTGAGATTTTCAAACTGTGGTCTAGCTGGTAGTTTTGTCAGTGTAGCTGCCACCGTTTAGTCAATTGGGCAATACCATACTGATGGTACCTTGTGGATATTTGAAAACCATTTGACTGCGGTGTAGTGGGGTGACAGTGACACCCACTGACAGATGTGCTCATCCCCCTATTTTCTACTTCCCTATATCTCTACTACACTTATTTAAGTTTTATCCCATTTGTCTTACCCAATCATTACTATCCCACAAGCCGGTTGACTATCACACCTGCTTACCTTATTACATAAGTTACCCCTCACTCTATGTAAGATTACTAGCTATAAGTGCTTCTATATTAGGCAAATACCCGTGCCAGTACCCATGACACATGATCAACCCGTGTCACCATCCCTACCATTTCCATACCATATATGGTATCCCCATGTTACACAGGTTTCAGAATACTGATTCCTGATTGGTTGGATGTGCTGTGCCTCTTAGAACCTTCCAGCACCTACTTAGAACATTCTTAGGTCATTCTTATGTCATTAAGATTTCTATTGATATCCGGAACCTTCTGGGGCACCATGATTAGTAATCACTTAGCCAGTGAGAAAAGTATATAAGGGAGGCTATCCCTCAACAATAAATCATTATCCCTTTTATCAATATACCAGCTTGTTGATTAGTGTGATCACTGCTACCTGCTGCTACCTGAACTTCCAACCCCAGACCGCAGGACACTCCCAGGAAACCATGCTGACAGCCAACTGACCTTGGAGGCACTACTTGTGAGGAATACTCAGAGTAGGTATCTTTTATTATATTTGATTCTTTCCCAAGTTTGTTCTTGTGCAGGCAAAGATACTTTTCTGTCTTTGTAACTATTGACCACAGCCGCATTCTTATCAAGTCCCTGCTGGTGGAGTTTACAGTTGTTCTGACTTTGGAAGCTTTAGTACATTGTCATCTCAAAGGATGCTGAACCCAGCACATACTTTTGTTAAGACGCCAACTGAGTTGGGGATTGTAGCTCAATAGTTTTCCCTTGACAAGCTTGTGGCTTTATTCCCCTTCACATTAGATTAGAGACAGAACCCAGGTATTCCTAGCAAGCTTTTGCCAGAGGTTATTGCACCCAGTGAACACCCCACACACAAAACACTTGAGAAGTGTTAGACGTATCTCTCCCTTGGACTTATACACCACCACAGCGGTAATCTGATCTGATCCAGAGTTTTGCATTAATTGACTGACTGTTCAAGCTGCCACTTCAATATCTTGACCTGTAAACACCATCAATTACATCCAGCCACTAAACATTGACTGATAGGGAAAGTTTTGATCCATATTTGAGCCTTAAAGACCTAAAATTGGCTGAGATTTGCTCAGTTTTTGGATATTGTCCATTGCGGTAGCTGCAAGCTGGCATATTCTACTTTAAAGCATTTGAAAATGTCCCTGATGTTTTTAGACTGATTCAGCATAATATTCTGTGTATGTATGTCAAACTTGGCATCTTTTCCAAGAAGGTAGCTTGTTTTTGCAAGAACTTTCATCTCAAACCTGTTGAAGAGATGTAATTTTGTCTGTTTAAGTACCTCTTGGTCACTTTTAGATTTTATTAGGTTGTCCACATAAAGAACTATGATGATCACACTGTTTCTCAGCTGTTTCACATATATACTGTGATCTGCAGTGCTGTGAGCAAACCAAATATCCTGTAGATATGTATCATCTTGTTATACCATGCTTTAACTGCCTGCTTAAGCCCATACAATAATTTCCTAGATCCAAACTGTTGCAATTTAAGAAGTGATTTGGATATAAGGAACTTATCAAGAAATAGTGATAATAGTTGAACTGTTGTTTATTAATAAAGAAGCTCAGTTTTTATACCTTTGTAGAAGTAATACAGCAGTAACACTACGTAAGGAGGGCTTCTCCATATTCAGGAGCATTCTGTAACAGTTTCAGGGTTAGTACTTAATAGTTAGTTTAGTGCTAATTTGATCCTGACTATAGGGGAATAATCATAAGATCATAGATCTGAAGAAAGTGGCAAAGGTAGAGCTGTAAATTAGTCCCACAGTGACCAAGACTAGTCCAGAATTGTTAAGTAAATTCTTAGCTACAGAATGATACCAAAGAGTCCAATATTTCAACACTCCCCCTCAACTAAATAATTTCTTAATCCTTACTCCTCCCTGAGATTCTCATATTGTGGCCTAGCTAGTGGTTTTGTCAATATATCTGCCACTATTCTGTTAGTTGGGCAGTACACTAACTCTATTAAGTTATTATCTACAGCTTCCCTCACAAAGTGATGCTTTACATCAATGTGCTTAGTTCTGGCTTACATAGTAGGATTTCTAGCAAATGAAATATAACTTTGATTATCCTTGTAAATACATGCTGGTTCATCTGATTAAAACCTAAGTCTTTGAATAATTTTTGTAGCCACATAGCCCCCATAGTTGCATGACATGCAGCCATATATTCTGCTTCAGTTATAGATAGGGCCACATTTGGCTGTTTCTTGCAACTCCAAGTAATAGCTGCACCAGCATAAAGTAATACATAGCCTGTGGTGGAAGGCCTGTCAATCAGATACTTGCACCAATCTGAATCATAATATCCATCAAATATTTGCCTATTAGCTGCTCCAGAGTATTCTAGTACCATATTTATGGTACCTTGTAGATATCTTCAAATGCGCTTAAGTGCTGCTATTTGATCTGATTCATAATTCTGCAGGAGTCAACTTACTATTCCAACTGCCACTGCAATATCTGGAGGTGTAGACACCATCAAGTACATTAGGCTATTAACCACTGATTTATAGGGAAAGTTTTGGTCCATTTTGGAGCTATTTCCATCTATACTAGCTGAGATTTGCTTAAATTGAGGTTATTGTCCATAGGGGTAGCTGCAGGTTTGCAATTTTCCATTTTGAAGCATCTAAGAATGTCCCTGATGTACATAGACTGATTCAGCACGATTCTCTGCATAGGTATCTTAAAGTTGACCTCAATTTCAAGAAAATAGCTCAATTTTCCAAAATCTTTTATCTCAAACTTGTTGAAAAGATCTGATTTTGTCTGTTTAAGTGCCTTTTAGTAACTTGTAGCTATAATTAGGTCATCCACATAGATGACTAGGATGATCACGCCCTTTTTGAGCTCCTTCAAATATATACTGTGATCTGCAGTGCTACAAGAGAACCAAATTTCCTCTAGATATGTGTCAATCTTGTTATACTATGCTCTAGGTGCCTGCTTAAGCCCATACAGCAATTTTCTCAGTTTGCACACCTTATGGGGGTCTTTTGTATGGGTGAAACCTTCTGGTTGCTCTATATATATAGTTTCTTGCAAATCCCCACTTGGAAAGGCTATTTTGACTTCCATTTAGTGTAGATCTAGACTTTGTGCAGCTGCCAGGGCTAGAACTGTCCTTATGGAGTTAAACCTGGCAACCAGAGCAAATATTTCCTTAAAGTCTAGTCCCTGGATTTGGAAGTAGCCTTTAGCCACTAATCTAGCCTTGTACATATCAACAGCACCATTGGAGGTTATCTCAATCTTGTAGACCCATCTACATCCTATTGGCTTTCTCCAATTTGGTAAATCTACCAGTACCCACATTTTTGCATTGATCAGTGATTGGTACTCCCCCTGCATTGCTTGTTGCCACATAGTAGCATCTGAACTTTGCATTGCCTGTTCCAGATTCTGAGGTTTGGCACATAAGGCAAGATAAGCTTCTTCATGATCATTGGATGTCTGCCTCTGGGATCCATTGGCATTTCTTATTCTGGTAGATCTCCTAACTGGGATAATCTGTTCTGATCTGGACCTGGTAGTAATATTTTCTGTATCTGGCTGGATTTGATACATATTTTCTACATTAGTGCTGATTGCATCATCAGGCAGCTGGCCAATGATATCTTGATCAGCTCCTGAATGTTGCCATCATAAACTCTATGCCCTTTAGTATCATCACAATACCCAAGAAAGATCTGTTTCCTACACTTTGGTTCCAACTTTAAGTGTTTTGTGTCAGGGATGCTATAAAACAGCACTGCCAATGATCTCAAGGTGCTGGAGATCTAGTGTTTGCCTGTATATGCTTCAAGGGGTGTAGAATCATGCAGATCTGTTTTCTGACATCAGTTCTTGATGTAAGCTGCAGTAGTTGAAGATTCAGCCCAAAACTTGTAGTCCATTCCCTTATTATGTAGCATAGATCTTCCCAGTTCTACTATTGTTCCATTTGTACATTCTGCTACTCCATTTTGCTGTAAAGTATGAGGGATTGTGGTCAGCTGAAGTGTACCAGTAGACAAGCAGCATTTTACAAATTCCTCTGAACAGTATTCTCCTCCATTGTAACTTTGTAGCACCTTCAGTTTACACCCAGCTTGTGTTTCTGCCATGTTCTTGAAGTGCTTAAATGTTTCTAAAGCTTCATCCTTTGTTTTGAGAAAGTACACCCATGTATATCATGTTTTGTCATCAAAAAACATCATAAAGTATCTCTAAGCTACAATGGACAGTGTTCTCATGTGGACACATAGGTCTGAGTGTACAATAGCCAATATTTTGGTGGTACTGATGCATTCTGAGCTCTTAAAATGTTTCCTAGCTTGTTTGCCATATGAACATCCCTTACAAATATCCAGTTTGACTGGAACTGAGTATTTTAGGCCTAAAACAAGCTGATTCTGCACCAATTGGCTCATTTTCTGTTCTCCAATGTTTTCTAGCCTCCTATGCCATGTCACCCAGCTAGTTGCATCAGTTTCAGAAATGTTGACATACTCAAGTTCAACAATCTTGCATTGTAGCTTGTTCATATTGTGATCTTTGATTCCCAAAGCTAATTTTTGTTAATTCTCACTCAATATTGAGCAGCTCATCTTAGTAACAACAAGTTTCAGTACCTAAGCAGTTGCCTCACTGACTGAGAGCAAGTTCTTAGCTACTCCAGGTACATGGAGTATGTCAGTGAGTCTTGCTGTTGTTGCCCTGAGTTATTGATCATATTTAGTTGTATAGACCCACTTGCAGTAACTTCCAGAGCAGAGTTATCTCCCAGATAAACCTTTCTTGAGGGAATAGTCTTGAAGTTGTTGAACCACTCCTTAATACCACAAATATGCTGTGAGGCTCCAGCGTCCATATACCATTCATTACTTTGGTTACTTGCACTCTCCTTAACGGTTACAAGTAACTGTTCATCAGTAGTTATATGGTTTGCCTGCTCTAGTTTCTGTTTTTTGTCTGCTTGTTTCTTCTTGCATTTGCTTGCCCAGTGTTGTGGCATTTTACAATAGTAGTGGCAACCAAGTTTTCTTTGGTTTTGTTGCCTTCCCTTCTATTCTGTGTGCCTTTCTGAACTGAACAGAGCATTATCTTCAATTTTCTCTGCTTGATTATTAAGTCTGAGTTCTTTATGGAGAAGTCTTCCTTTGACATAGTCTAAAGTCAAATTGTCTTCTGAGTGTCTCATACTCTTCTGGTAGGCTGCAAAGCAGACAAAGTATCTTTTCTTCATCATCTACACAAGTATTAATACTGTAAAGTTCTTCTGCTAGTGTCTCCATTCTGGCAATGAGTTGTTGCATGCCATCATCTGGCTTTTTCCTCATGTTGAAAAACTTTTGTTTTAATAAAGCTTGCTTGATACTCACTTTGTTTTAAAGATCTTCTCTAAGGATTCCCATGCTGCATTGGCAGTATTTGTGGCACAGATTAGTTCATTGAAGGAATCTTCCACATTGATACATATGGCATTAAAGACCTTTCTCTCCTTCTCTTGAAACTTCTCCACTTCTTCTACTGTTCCTTTGGGTTCAACTTATTTTCCTGTTACCAGACTCCAAAGCTTCCTTTCCTCAAGGTGGAGCTGCATCTTGATTTTCCAGAGTCTGTAGTTCTTTCCATCAAACTACTCCTTTACAGGGAAGATGTTTGCGTTTCTTTTTGCTGGTAGAAGTCATCTTTAGAATAGATTAAGGCAATTGGGGCTCAAAACCTGTTGCAATTTAAGAAGTGATTTGGATATAAGGAACCTATCAAGCAATAGTGATAATAGTTGAACTGTTGTTTATTAATAAAGAAGCTCAGTATTTATACCATTGTAGAAGTAATACAGCTGTATCACTAACTAAGGAGGGTTTCTCAATATTCAGGAGCATTCTGTAACAGTTTCAGGGTTAGTACATAATGCTTAGTAATAATGTTATCTTGATCCTGACTATGGGGAATAATCATAAGATCATAGATCTGCAGAAAGTGGCAAAGTTAGAGCTGTAAATTAGTCCTACAGTGACCAAGACTAGGCCAAAATTGTTAAGTAAATTTTTAGCTGCAGAATGATACCAAATAGTCCAAAATATCAACATGCACACCTTATAAGGGCCCTCTGGAATGGTAAACCTTCTCATTACTCTATAAAAATAGTTTCTTGCAGATCACCATCTAGAAAGACTGTTTTGAATTTCATTTGGCGCAGATCTTGAGAGTGCACAGCTGCAGGGACTAGAACTGTCCTAATGGAGTTAATCTTGGCAACCAGAGCCACTGTTTACTTAAGTCTAGTCCCTAGATCTGGGAATGACCTCTAACCACCAATTTAGCCTTGTATTTCTCAATGGTACCATTTGAGGTCATCTTCATCTTGTAGGCCTATCTAAATCCTATTGGCTTTCTCCCACTTAGTAAATCTCCCATTTCTCACATTTTGCCCTGACCAGTGGTTGGTTCTCCTCCTGCATGGCTTGTTACCACATTGTTGCATCTGGGCTTTTCATTGCCTGTTCCAGATTCTGATATTTGGCTCATGATGCAAGATAGGTTTCTTAACAATGATTGGATGTCAGCCACCAGTATCCAGGGGCATTTCTTATTCTGGTAGATGTCCTAACTGGGATAAGCTGCTATGCTGTGGAGCTGGTAGAATTATCTTCCATATCTGGCTGAATTAGGTACATATCTTCTTCATTAATATTGATTGCATCATTATGCAGCTGGCCAATTATTTCAGTGGCTCTCTGATCTGAACTCTCCTCAAATATAACATCACTGCTCTTGATCAGCTTTTGGACTTTGACATCATACAGTCTGTGCCATCTAGTATCCTCACAATAACCAAGATAGGTCCCTTTTTGCCAAAGAAACCTGGTTGCAGTAACTACTGTAATCAGCCAGGACACTGGGCAAGAGAGTGCAGGAAGATACAAGCAGATGAAAAGCAGAAACTGGTGCAAGCAAAGCAAATTACTACTGATCAACAGTTACTTGTAACTGTACAAGTGAGAGCAAGTAACCAAAGTAATGAATGAAATATGGACTCTAGACCATCACAACATATTTGCAGTATAAAGGAGTAGTTGTGCAACTTAAAGACTATTGGCGCAAGAATGGTTTATCTTGGAGACAACTCTGTACTGGAAGCTACTGCCAGTGAGTCCATACAGGTGACTAAGAGTGATATCTCAGGGGAACAACAGCAAACCTGAGATACTATATGAAGTTATATATACAAGACTTGTAACACACCTAGTTGTTTGCAAAATACTTCTTGTCTACTGGTTTACTACAACAGACCACTGTTACTTATACTTCATAGCCAAATGAACTAGCAGAACATGCAAATAGAACAGTAGTACAGATGGGAAATCTATGCCACATGATAAGGAAGTGTAAAACATGCTTTGGGCTGAATCTGTTGCTACCGCAGTTTAGATTAAGAATAGATGCCCAACAACAGCACTACACAATTCTATACCCTTTGGAGCTTGTACAGGCCAGAGTTAGGCCTCCAGCACCCCAGGATCTTTGGCAGTAAGACTTCCATGACATCACTGACAAAGAATGCTGAAAGTTGGAACAAAAAATCATCAGCAGAGATGTTGAATTTAAGGAGAGTTCCAATCCAAAATCCAGTAGAATAATTGGGCAGCTGATTGATGATGCAATCCATAACAATCAAGAAGATGCCTACCTAAAGCCACCAGATACAGAAGATAGTTCTGCCAGCTCCTAATTGGTGCAGATTATCCCAGTTAGGAGATGTATCAGAATAAGAAATGCACCTTGATCTGTTGTAATATTAATGTTTGGTATCATTCTGCAGCTAAAAATTTACTTTCTGAACTAGTCTTGGTCAAAGTGGGACTAAATTACAGCTCTAACTCTGCCACTTTCTTCAGATCTATGATCTCATGATTATTCTCTTATAGTTGTGATCAAATTAGCACCATTACTAAACATTATGTACTAACCCTGAAACTGTTACAGTATGCTCCTGAATATTGAGAAACTCTCCTTAGTTAGTGATACAGCTGTATTCCTTCTACAAAGGAAAAATACTGAGCTTCTTTTTTAATAAACAACAGTTCAACTATTATCACTATTTCTTGACAAGTTCCTTATATCCAAATCACTTCTTAAATTGCAACAGGTTTTGAGCCCCAATTGCCTTAACCTATTCTAAAGATGACTTCTACCAGCAAACAGAACACCACAAACATTTCCTATAAAGGTGAGGTTTGATGGAAAGAGCTACAGACTCTGGAAAATAAGATGCAGATCCACCCTGAGGAAAGGAAGCTTTGGAATATGGTAAGAGGAAAAGAAGTTGAACCCAAAGGAACTGCAGAAGAAGTGGAGAAGTTTCAAGAGAAGGAGAGAAAGGCCTTTAATGCCATATGTACCAATGTGCCAGATTCCTTCAATGAACAAGTCTGTGCCTCAATTACTGCCAATGCAGCATGGGAATCCTTAAAAAAGATCTTTAGAGCAAAGTCAGTATCAAGCAAGCTTTATTTAAAACAAAAGTACTTCAACATGAGAAAGAAGCCAGATGATGACATGCTACAACTCATTACCAGAATGGAGACACTTGCAGACAAACTTTACAGTATTATTGCTTGTGCAGATGATGAAGAAAAGATACTCTGTCTGCTTTGCAGCCTACCAGATGAGTATGTGTCACTCATCCCTTCTTTTGAAAGCAGAGAAGACAATTTGTCTTTACACTACGTCAAAGGAAGATTACTCCGTCAAGAACTCAGATGCAATGATGAAGCAGAGAAAATTGAAGATAATGCTTTATTCAGCTCAGAAAGGAACTCATGAATGAAGTCAAAGGAACAAAACCAAAGAAAAGCTGGTTGCTGTAACCACTGTAAAAAGCCAGGACACTGGGCAAGAGAATGCCAGAAGAAACAAGTAGACAAAAAATATAAACTAGAGCAGGCAAACCATATAAGCACTGATGAACAGTTATTTGTAACCATACAAGCCAGCGCAAGTAGCCAAAGTAATGAATGGAATATTGACTCACAAGTATCACAGCATATTTGTGGTCTAAAGGAGTGGTTCAGCAACTTCACAACTATTCCCTTAAGAAAGGCTCATCTGGAAGATAACTCTGTTATGGAAGCTACCGTCAGTGGGTCTATACAACTGAATATGAGTGATAGCTCGGGGGCAACAACAGCAAGACTGACTGATGTACTCTTTGTACCTGGAATAGCCAAGAACCTACTCTCAGTCAGTAAAGTAACTGCTCTGGGATTGAAATTTGTTTTTATTAAGATGAGCTGCTCAATACTGAGTCAAAATGGACAAAAATTAGCTTTGGGAATCAGTGATTGAAATATATACAAGTTACCATGCTAGATCATTGACCTGAATATGTCAACATTGCTGAAACTGATGAAACTAGCTGGGAGACATGGCATAGGAGGCTAGGACACATTGTGGCTTGGAAAATGACCCAATTTGTAAAAAATCAGCTTGTTTTGGGCCTTAAATACCCCATTTGAATCCAATTGAATATTTGTAAGAGGTGTTCAGATGGCAAACAAGCTAGGTAACATCTAAAGAGCTCAGAAGACGTCTATACTACCTAGTTATTGGCTATTGTACACTTAGACATATGTGGCCCCATGAGAACACTTTCCTTTGGAGCCAGGAGATACTCAATGACATTTATTGATGACAGACAAAATATAGATGGGTGTATTTCCTCAAAAATAAGGATGAAGCATTGGAAACATTTAAGCACTTCCAGAACATGGCAGAAACACAAGCTGGGTGTAAATTGAAAAGTGCTACAAAGTGACAATGGAGGGCAATACTGCTCAAAGGAATTTGCAAATTTCTGCTCATCTACTGGTATAGTTTAGTAGACCACAGTCCCTAATACTCCACAGCAAAATGGAGTAGCAGAAAGTGCAAATATAACAATAGTAGTGATGGGAAGATCTATGCTACATGACAAGGGAATGGGCCACAAGTTCTGGGCTGAATCTGTTACTACTGCAGTTTACATCAAGAACAGCTGCCAAAAAACAGCTCCCTGTGATTCTACACCCTTTGAAGCATCTAGAGGCAAAAAGCTAGATCTGCAGCACCTCAAGATCTTTGGCAGTGATGGTTTTTATTGCATCCCTGACAAAAAACACTCCAAATTGGAACCAAAGAGTAGGAAATGGATCTTTCTTGGGTATTGTGAAGATATTAAAAGGCATAGAGTATATGATGGCCAAGTTCAAAAGCTAATCAAGAGCAAGGGCACTCCATTTGAGGAGAATATAGATCACAAAGCCACTGAATTCATTGGCCAGGTACCTGATGATACAATCAGCACAAATGAAGAAGATACATACCTAACTCAACCAGATGAAGATGATAATTCTTCTAGTTCCAGATCAGAGCAAATTATCCCAGTTAGGAGGCCTACCCAAGTAAGAAATGCCCCTGGATTCTGGTGGCAGACTTTCAATGATTATGAAGAAGCATATCTTGTCTCATGTGCCAAACCTCAGAATCTGGAACAGGCAATGCAAAGTCCAGATGCAACCATATGGCACCAAGCTATGCAGGAGGAGTACCAATCACTAATCAAGACAAAAACATGGAAACTGGTAGATTTACTAAATGGGCAAAAGCCAATAGGATGTAGATGGGTCTACAAGATTGAGATAACCTCAAATGGTGCTGTTGATATGTACAAGGCTAAATTGGTGGCTAAAGGCTATTCCCAGTTCTAGAGACTAGACTTTGAGGAAACACTTGCTCTGGTTGCCAAGTTTAACTCCATTAGGACAGTTCTAGCCCTGGCGGCTGTACACAGTCTGGATTTACACCAAATGGATGTCAAAACAGCCTTTTAAATGGGGATTTGTAAGAATCTATGTATATGGAGCAACCAAAAGGTTTTACCAATCCAAAAGATCACCATAGGATGTGCAAACTTAAGAAATTGCTGTATGGGCTTATGCAGGCACCAAGAGCATGGTATAACAAGATTGACACATCTAGAGGAAATTGGGTTCTCTCATAGCACTCCAGATCACAGCATATATGTGAAACAGCTCAAAAGTGTGTGATCATCCTAGTTCTTTATATGGACAACCAAATTATAGCTACATTTAGTCAAGAGGCACCTAAACAGACAAAATCAGATCTTTTCAGCAAGTTTGAGATGATACATC